>JALGBA010001050.1:17500-297500 GCA_023970755.1 Azemiops feae | reverse complement strand
CCTTTTGTATGGATCCAAATGCATTCAAGACAGTTTTCGTCAATTTTATCCAGACAAAGCAAGTGGTTAGAGGAATCACTAACGGTCAGGCCACAAGAAGTTACCTTGGACCATTCCTGTCTCAAAGCATTCTCAGGGTTAAATTGGTAGATGTTAAATGAATAGCTGTTTTCCAAGCTAGTGAATAGGAAGGACTTTTTTGTTCAGCATGCTTAACCATAGCTGAAACAGAATTTGTTGTCTTCTAATGTGGGACAATATGATAATGCTAAGTACCAATGCACAGAGTGGGAGGCAATGTGCCAGAGATTATATGCATTGTCTGGTGGAGTTGGACATTGGCCATTTGGATGTGGATACTATTAAGCCATATGCTGGAGCAATATTCAGCTGTCGGATAAACAAAGCCAAGGCTGTTGTTTGTATGGTATTAGCATCAGTTCCCGAGATGTTACAGACAATCTGTCAGTAAATTGTTATGATTTTTCAATTTTGCAACTGTTTTTTTCCAGGTGTTGCCAGAAGATCAATGATCTTGTCCAATGTTACTGCCAGATACTTTAGAGAATTATTGCATTGTAAAATATGATTCTGGAACTTCACTGAAGGCTAGTAATTTGTCAACCTATTGCTGGGGTGGAATATGGCTGCTTCTGTTTTTGTGAGGCTTAGTTGGAAGTGACATTTTACATATTCAATTTATGTCGTTCCTCATGTTAAATATATGACTCTGGCTAACAAACATCATAATAAAGTAATAAATAACGTAGACATGCATCCAATATAAAAGCAGATTAACAAAATCAGAATACAGGCTGAATAACACACCAAGCCCAAGGCTTACTACATAACCAGGTCTTTGAGGCCTTATACAGTAGAAAGTCAAGTCTAATATCCTAAATAATAATGTTGCAGAGGCCATGTGACATGATAGAAGAGGTTGTCTTTCTGGGTCTCTCCAGATGGTAGAAACCTACTACAGGACCAGAGCATGCTACTCCTGCAAAATTTAATAGGTCAGATAGATAAGCCAGGGTGAGGCTTTCCTGAAATTGTGATTTTGTCTTATTATACTTTGGATGAAATAACCACCATAAAATTATGCAGCTGCCAAGGTC
Source organism: Azemiops feae (assembly GCA_023970755.1). Taxonomy (NCBI): domain Eukaryota; kingdom Metazoa; phylum Chordata; class Lepidosauria; order Squamata; family Viperidae; genus Azemiops; species Azemiops feae. The sequence goes on along the minus strand of JALGBA010001050.1, from coordinate 296,382 downwards.
CTGGCTAGATAATTTCTTTGAAGACTTAGCACTAGCAAAGAATATGATAAACATCTGTACCTCAAAATTTATCTCTGCATCTCTAAGTCTGATAATTCCACAATTCATACATATATATATAGAACCTTTGTGTTTGTGTGATCTCTCTCTCTCTCTCTCTCTCTCTCTCCCTCCCTCCCCCCCTCTCTTTCTCTCTCTCCTGGTTTTATATTGAAATACCTGTACTCATTAACAACCTCAAAATTGATTTGAAGTAACTTGATTTCATTTGATTTGACATTGAGCTGCTGAGAACTTCCCACTAAAGAGAAACTAAAGAAAATCTTTAAAGCTCATGTATCTAGTTTCAAAATCCTGTTAAAACATCACGTGAAACTATAATATTTTGAGGATGGACAGATATTTTATTTTTAATTTATTATGTAACTAAGTATTGAATTCAAGACTATTTTTTTAAAAAAAATATAGTGCAAAACCAATATGAAATATCACAACTGATATTTTTGTAGACGATCCTCAGGCAACAGCTAGTTGCCTGAATAGTATTCCATCTAATTTGACTATGAAGGGCTTTGTGTGTGTGTGTGTGTGTAGATGACAATAAACATAAACATGGTGCATTGATTTCAATAAATATGTAAAAGCAAAGCATAGTTATATTTATTTATAGAATCTGTGTATTATAACAGTAAAGCAAAATCATTTCAAGGACTAACACTATTGAAAATATTGCTTAGCACTTCGTTTTATTATATGACTGAAATTGTTGGTTGGGGTTCTTTCCTTCATTTTGGAGGGTTTTTAAAAAAATATTTTAGTTTACAAACTCCCTTGAAGCACTGGAAGAAAGATGTGATATAAACTGAACCAAAAACAAATAGTAAAATGTGTCTCTGTGTACTGCATGTACAGAGTATAATAAATATATATATCAATGGTATAATAACATGATTTTTCATCATTTCCCAATTGTCCCATTTTATTAATCACCATAGCTGTCCTTAGTGAATTTTTGGGGATATAAGCTTTCTTGCTACCCTCTTTATGGCATCTTTTACTTCATTATTTCTCAGGCTGTATATGAAAGGATTGGCAATTGGAGTTAAAACTGTGTACAACAAAGAAAAAATTTTGTTGACATCACTAAGTATTTTACCCTTTGGTAACATATACACAATCATGATGGCTCCATAAAACAGAGAAACCACTATCAGATGAGATGAGCAAGTAGAAAAAGCCTTTTTCCTCCCAATAGCAGAAGGTATTTTCAAGATAGTAGATATAATGTATATATAGGAAGTCAAGGTGAGGAGAAAAGGTGGCAAAGTAAAAGCAAAAGCAAGGATAAAACTTATAAGCTCCACAAAACTAGTATCACTACAAGAAAGCTTCATAATTGGATATGTATCACAAAAATAATGATCAATTTCATTTGGACCACAGAATATAAGCTGCAACATTACACTCAAGAGTATGAAACCAGCTATAAGGCTACTTATCCATGAAGAAGCTGCTAGCTGAATACAGATTTGAGTAGTCATACTTGTTGTATAATGCAAAGGTTTGCATATTGCTAAATATCGATCATATGACATTGCAGATAGGAGATAACATTCAGTCGCCATGAGGTAGCTAAAGAAGAAAAATTGTACAAAGCAATTTCTGAAGGAAATGGTGTTTTTATCAGTCAATAAGCCAGCCATCATTTTGGGTAAAATATTTGAGATGTAGCAAACCTCTAGGCATGACAAATTTCCCAGGAAGAAGTACATGGGTGTATGAAGATGATGATCAACTGCAACTAAAGTCACAATGAGAATATTCCCAGCCATGGCTGTAATGTAAACTGTGAGGAAAATGAAAAAGAGGAAAGATTGCCATTGTCCAAAGTTTCCAAATCCCAAAATGATAAATTCTGTGATATTCATTGTTATGTTCATTCTTCTATCATTGAAATATGAATATAGCAGTGAAAGAACAGGTCTTCTCATGCATCTTCGGAATGGGGATGGGGAGTGGGGGGAGAGAAAAATAAGCAAATTTTGTATATTATAAAATAAAGATCAGTTCTTTTTTCATATAGGGACTGATAACTATAAGATAATTGTGATGATTTTCAGAAATGGATTTGTTTTCCATGTCATGAATATGCTATCTACTCTTCTATATCATATTAAAAGTATTGCATTCAGAAAGCAGTTTCTCTAGTTCTGAGTGAATAAGTAACAACTCAAAATATGAAACATTGATAGAATCCTGTTTGTACAAATAGATGAAGTTTGGTACATCTATTTGTCTTGATCTTGATACTTGTGATACTATCAAGATCTTATCCCAATGCCTGGAGCCTGGCAGGTTCTGGACAGGAAGGAAAAGCCGAAAACACATCCCAGACAACCCTGAGTAGCTTCTAGTGCCAAGGTTTCTTCATCTTTAGTTTTGAAGGAGGTTGCAGTTTCCCAGACAGAAATGGTGAGTAGAAATTGGGGTAATTCTGACATGCAAAGTACTACTTTGCTTTGATTCGCTAATAGCTAAATTTCAGGCATGACAATATTTTCAATGCTATTTGATTTTCTTTCAACATGAAATTAATTTTCATTGATAAATTTATTACCTGTGTGATATCAGATCAGGGACATCATCATGATCTAGAATGAAGATGGCAGTATCATTGTTCACATCCTCATTTTATGGATGTTCATCTTGCTGGTGATTATGAGCTCAGGAAATTATAACTTACAATGTAATATCTTTCTTAAGACGTTAAACACCACAGAGGGGAAGTGTTAACTAGATGCTCATTACATCTGTTCAGTATCATGGGAGAATGTTTTCCTAGATACATTATTTAATTGACTTTTCAAATAATTGGATACTTTTAACATAGTTTTAAACTTTTAAAAGAAATATTATATTCTATTTTTTCATTTTGTCTCTGGTTATATGGAAAGCAGGCAGGCAAATAACATTGGCAAGTAGGTGATTCCAATCAGAACCTGCAAGGCTGCAGTTTTGTTTTGCTTTTTTTTTTTTTTAATTAAACCATTTCCTTTCAAAAAGAGGGATTTTGATACTGTATGTATTTTACTGAGACTAATATATACTAAGTACAGTACACATGCAAAAACACACAAACACACACACGTATACATATACATATACATATATATACAGTAATATCTTCGTGGTTGGGTTATATTTATCTTCCAATATCCCTTGGAATTTTTCTTGAAAATCATCTGGTTAAACAATATTCTTAGCTCAGGATCCACTAGACCAGGGGTGTCAAACTCACAACGTCATGTGACATGTCATGCGTATCGTGACTTTTTTTCCATTGCCGGCAATGGGGTGGGCACAGTTTCGGCATGAGGCATCTGGCCCGCGGGCCCGCAGTTTGACACCCCTGCACTAGACTATCTTTTTTTTTTTTTTTTTTTTAATATTTTTATTTTTTTAAGACAACAAAACATAACACACATAGACATACAATGTATACTCCTTTTTTTTTTTAAACAGCAATTTCGTAACTGTAATCTTCTATTATTTACATTTTCCCCCTTTATTCTTCTTTTTAAAAAAATATTTGTCCTTGTTGTCCCATTGTTTCTTATTTCCATTTTCTTCGTTCATACTATATTTCATACTAAGAATAATACATATTATTACTATACAATATTATACATTATTATACACACATTTTCCCTTTCTTGACCTTTCTGCATTTATTTTCATTTATTATTTCTAGTCTCCAACCAATCGTACCACTTATTCCATATTCATAGTACTCTGTGTCTTCCTTTTCTTTTATCTCTTTTGTTAATTTGTCCATCTCCGCACAGTCTAAGATTTTCCTTATCACTTCTTCCTCTGATGGTATATTCTCATTTTTCCAGAACTGTGCGTAGACTATTCTTGCTGCCGTTGTTATATGTAAGATTAAGTACCGTATTTCTTTACTGTATTTTCTATTTAAGATACCCAGCAGGAAGATCTCTGGTTTCCAATCTACGGGTTGATCTATTATTTCTTCCATCCATCTTCTTATTTTAGTCCAGTATTTTTTTGCAACGGGGCATGTCCACCATAGATGATAATATGTTCCATGTACCTTTTTACATTTCCAGCATGTCGGTGAGTTGTTCTGGAACATCTTAGCAAGCTTTGCTGGTGGAAGATGCCATCTGTAAAACATCTTCAACTGATTTTCCTTGAATGCCGCAGACATAGTCAATTTTATGTTTGTTTCCCATATTTTTTCCCATTTCTCCAATTCTATGTTGTATCCGAAATTTTTTGCCCATCTAATCATTGTGTCTTTGACAACCTCATCTTCCATTTTATATCTCAGTAAATATTTATATATATTACTAATTAATTTTATTTCTGTTCCATGTATAATTTTATCCAATTCTTGCGATTCTTTTTGTATTTCATATAATTTTTTGTCCTCTGTATATTTAGATTGGATTTGTGTGAATGTCCACCAATCAATCTCTCTGCCTACATCTTGTTCCAATTCTTGTTTTGTTTTCAGATTTCCCTGTTCATTTACCAATTCCTTGTATCTAATTATCTTATTTATGTCCAGTAGGTTTGGGTGTTTCAGAGCTTCTGTTGGGGATAACCAAATTGGAATTCTTATGTAATGTTTTTGTTTTATCTTTTCCCAAGTCTGTAGCAATGCATCCCTAACTATATGTCTTCGAAAGTATCTATGTACTTTATATTTTTCGTCCCATAGAAATGCATGCCACCCCGCTTGCAAGTCGTGTCCTTCAAGTGTTAAAATTCTGGTATTTTCCAATTTCATCCATTCTTTTAGCCAAGTTAGGCTTGATGCTTGGTAATATATTTCCCACTCTGGTAATGCCAATCCCCCTTTATCTTTCGTATCTTGCAAGAGTTTTAATTTAATCCTAGGTTTTTTCCTTTGCCATATAAATTTAGTAACCAATTTATTTAATTCTTGAAAGAATGTTTTCCCTAGTTTTATTGGAATAACTTGGAACAGGAATAATATTTTTGGCAATATATTCATTTTGATCGTTGCAATCCTCCCTAAAAATGAAATTTGTAGGTTTTCCCAATTTTCTAAATCTTTTTTTATCTGGTGTAGTATTTTATCATAATTATCCTCCTTAATCGAGGAGCACTTCGCTGTAAGCCAAATCCCTAAATATTTTATTTTTTTAGTTACGCTTATTTTTGTTTTATCTTCCAATTCGCTTTCCTGTGCCTTTGTAAGATTTTTGGTTATTAATTTGGATTTATTCTTATTAATCTTAAATCCGGCTACCTCACCAAATTCTTCTATTTTTTGAATTAATTTAGGGCCAGTTTCTAATGGGTCTTCCAAAATAAATACCAAATCGTCAGCGAAGGCTTGGACCTTATATTCTTCCTTCTTAATTTTTAAACCCTTTATTTCTTGGTCCTCTCTGATTTTTGTCAGAAGTATTTCTAATGATAAAATAAATAGAAGAGGAGAGAGTGGGCACCCTTGTCTTACTCCTTTAGTTATGTCAATTTTTTCTGTCATTTCGTCATTCCTAATTACCCTAGCTGTTTGTTTAGTATATATTTTCTCAACCATCTTTCCAAATTTTGTCCCAAATTCCATGTAGTTCAATTGTGTTATAATAAACTTCCAATTCAAGTTATCAAATGCCTTCTGGGCATCAAGGAAAACCAGTGACTATCTTGGCAGATCTTGGCATATGACCATACAGCCTCTGAAGACTCCATTGTAGGCAAACTCACCACTTTATGTAATAGTCTGTTCTATTGAATGACATCTTGTCCAACCAGGAAGTTCCTGCTGATCTCTATCCTATATTGATAATATCTAGTCATCCTTGTCGATTTTTTAAAATTACTCATTTATTTATTTGGGACTCCATTACAATTAGTCCAACATTTAGTGATTTACATAATAGAAAACAGATTCAAAATTTCCAAGATAGGCTAGAAACACATATAAAACCTTTGTTAAAATGAAATAATAACAAAAGAAAAATGAAAAGGTGGCCTCAAAAAGGTGTGAAAGCTTTCCAGAACAGTGCCATCTTCAATATCTTCTTGAATGTATTCAACAATGGTGCCAGCTTCGTCTCTACCAGAAGATTTTTTCAGAGTTTTAACTCAGTGGCTCTATTCCTGCCTCCTGAGACATTATAATATGAAGCTGCCCCTCTTCTTTGTGATAGACCCTCAGATATTTGTAGAATGGTTTTGTATTTCCCCTCAGTCATTTTTTCTATAGGTTAAACAGACTAAATTCTTTAGTTATTCCTTGTAGGCCATGGTTTCCAAAGTCTTCACCATGTTAGTAACCCTGTTCTGAATTTTCTCCAATGTATCACTGTCTTTTTGGAACATTGGACACCATAGTCTGGTGGGATCCAACAATGGCAGAGTATGTTCTTGTTAATAAACTCCAAATTATTAATTACATTTTAATAATTAAATAATTAATTTTAATTGTGTTTAATTAATTGTGATATAAATACAGAATTGTATTTTAAAGACCCATTTCTAGACCCATATTGAGACTTACATAAGTGGACTGAGATATACAAAGTGTCTGATAAGAAATAGTTTAAGATTTCAACATTCCAGAAGGAGAAGGAGGAGGAGGAGGAGGAGGAGGTAATAGTATTGGTAGCTTTAGCTCCAAATATATATATATATATTTAAATCAAGGTTTGGGTTCACATTCTGATAGAGAAACTCATTGGACATTTATTAAGGAAATGAAGTGAAGGATGATTTCATGTAATTATTTCCCAACTAGTAATCAAGACATGATTCTAACAAAAAATAATTGGGAAATAATCTTAATAATCCTAAATCATTTGTTATTAACAATTAGTCAAAAGATTTAACAATAAGATAAACAAGAATGTTGTTTGAAGGTTATGACCAATAATGTACCACAGTGGAGAAGTGTTGGTTAGTAGATTATACAGTATATATTATATATATATATATGTTTTCGTACATTTTCACGGGTACAGGTATGCAGGTCTTGGCGTATTCGGGTTTTTTCCCTTGTAAGATTGAGAGTATCTTGGCGACGTTCCAATGAGGTCCCACTCGCCATCTTCAGGCTGGTGTCTTCGGCTTCGTGCTTGTACGAGCAAAGCGTGATCGGAGCTGCTGTCCTTCTATAAATATTGGAGGGGTGTGGCGTGTTGGCTTTGTGGCTGTAAGTGGGTTGGTTGGCTGTGTTGTTACATCTTGATTGGAAGATGGAATTGATGTAAGCAAATTAGTCAGTTGTTTGGTAACATCCTGTGTGGCTGAGGTGCTGGCTGTGTGCCCATTGTTCTTTTGTACCTGGGTAATGGGCTGTGTGGTAACATTCTGAGCTCTATTGTAGTGATATCCTGAGTCCTGTGCTGCCACATCATGGGAGGTAGGCTGCGTTGTAACATACTGAGCCTTTGCGATGTAACCTCCTGAGTTCTGTGATGTAATGTCCTGAGTAGATGGCTGTGATGTAACATCACGGGCTTTGGTTTGGCTCCGAGTTTGCGGTCTGGCCATGTGTTTATGGCGTGTGTCAGTTTGCTTTGTGTGGGGGTCGGCGGGGGGTGCAGCAGTTGGTGATGCCGCCGTGGTGTGGATTCTGGATGATGGTTGCATTTCGTCTATGGGATGGGTTTGGGTTTGAGTCTGGTGAGGGTGATTGGTGGTGGTGTCCTGTGTTGTTCTGGGTCCGGTGTCGGTTTTCGTGGTTGGGACTCGTTTGTTGACTAGGGCTAGTTTCCAGATGTCTGGTAGGCGGGAGGTATCGTCACGTTTATTCATGTTGTGGGGGTGTTTCTCTATTTCGATGGCTTCCATAATTATTCTCTTGTTGAAGTGTTCAGTTTTGGAGATTAATTTGGTACCTTCAAAATCAATTTCATGTCCTGTTGCTTTAAGGTGCTGGAAAAGGGAGGAAGTTTTTTCTTCTTTTCTGACTGCGTTCTTGTGTTCTGCGATGCGTGCATTTATTCTCCTATTAGTTTGTCCAATGTATGTGGCTGGGCAGATTTTGCATGGTATTTCATAGACTCCTTGGTTTTCTAGCTGGATCTTGTCTTTGGGGTTTCTTAAGATGTTGGCTATTTTTTGGTCAGTGCCGAAGGCTGTCTTGATATTGTGTTTGTGGAGAATTTTGCTGATTTTATCTGTGGTGCCTTTGATGTAAGGGAGGAGGGCGATGCCGTTGTCCTGTTCTGTGTCTTGGTTTTTGGGGTATGTCTCCTTTTGGATTAGGTTGGTAATAGTGTTTCTTTGGAATCCGTTGGAAATTAATACGTTTGTGAGAGTGTGTAATTCAGTTTTCAGGTGGTCTTTGTCGGCTAGGCATTTGGTTCTGGAGATGAGGGTCTTGGCTACAGAGTTGATCTGTGCAGGATGGTGATGGGATTGTGCGTTTAAGTAGTGGTTGGTGTGTGTTTTTTTCCGGTAGATGGTGTGTCCTAGGGAGCCATTGGGTTTTTTGTAGATTAGGATGTCCAGAAAGGGAAGTTGGTTGTTTGCTTCTGTTTCCATAATAAATTGTATTTTGGGGTGTAGGCTGTTGAGATGTGTGAGGAAGTTGTCCAGTTTTTCCTTCCCGTGTGGCCAAATTACAAAAGTGTCATCTACATATCTAAGCCAGAGTTTGGGTTTCGGTTCAGATTTATCTAAGGCTTTGGTTTCAAAATGTTCCATGTATAGGTTGGCGATGACGGGTGAGAGGGGTGATCCCACAGGTGCTCCTTCTATCTGTTTGTATTTTTGTCCATTGTGGATGAAGTATGTGTTGGTTAGGCAGTGGTTGGTCAGATCTAGGATGTGTTTGGGAGGGTTGTATTTGTTTTGGATAGCTGTCAAGGCTTCTTTAATAGGCATTTGGGTGAAGAGGGATATGACATCGAAGCTCACGAGTAGGTCGCTGGGTTGTAGGTTTTGTTTCTTTTTTGTTTCTATGAAGTGGAGTGAGTTCTGTACGTGTGAGGTGATGGATTCTGTGTAGGGCTGAAGTTGTTTAGCAAGAAATTTGGCAAGATTCTGTAGAGGTGAGCCTATGGAGCTGACTATGGGTCTTAGTGGTGTTCCTTCTTTGTGTATCTTGGGGAGGCCGTAGAGCTTGGGGCATCTGGAAGATTTCTCTCTGGGGGTGATTCTTTGCTGGATCTCTTCGCTGATGGGAGAGGCTTTTATTTTGGATTTGGTGGTTTTTTCCAGGTAGGTGGTGGGGTCTGTGTTTAGAGGTTTGTAAGCGGGGTCTTGGAGTAGGTTGGATAGTTTGGCTTGGTAGTCGGATGTGTTCATCACCACAGTGTCATTACCTTTGTCTGCTGGGAGAATGATTATGTTGTTGTCTTTCCTCAAGTTGGTGAGTGCTTTTTGTTCTTCTTTATGTAAGTTGCTTCTGGGTGGATTGCTGGAGCAGAGGACGTTGGTGACTTCAAGTCTGATTTTATTCATCTGGGTTGATTTTGGTTAGGGTAGCTTCAACTCCGCATATTATGTTTTCAATGGGGATGCGTTTGGGGGCGACTGCAAAGTTGAATCCTTTGGAAAGGACATTGGTTTCTGCTATGGTGAGGATCCTGTCTGATATGTTATGTACTGTTTGTTTCATGAGTTGCTGTGGCGGGGGGTTGGGCTTCTGGTGTTTTTCTAGTCTGTGGAGTTTGTTGGTGTGTGTGTCTGTCTTGTGGGAGATTTCTGTTTTGGCTCTCCAGAGGGCTAGTTGTTTGGATTTGTCCCAGAGTGCTGGGTGGATTTTATTACTGAGTTTGAGGTGAAGAGTGAGTAGGTCCCTGTTGGTTTGGTCTAGTAGGAATCTTTTCCTGTGGAGTTCGTTTCTGATTAGGACTAATTCAGTTCTTTTTAGAATCCTTTCGGCGGCTGAGGTTTTGGAATGGAATTTTAGTTGGAAGCACGTGGGGATCACGTTTTTGTCTCGGCAGTTGCGTAGGAATATGAGGTCACATAAGATGGTGGCTCTTCGGACTTCGAGTTTCTCGTAGGTCCTGGTCAGCCAGAAGGTTTCCTCCCCGTAGAGGTAAGATATTTGTTTTCATAGATTTTCACGGGTACAGGTATGCAGGTCTTGGCATATTTGGGTCTTTTCCCGTGTAAGATTGAGAGTATCTTGGCGATGTTTTGATGAGGTCCCACTCGCCATCTTCAGGCTGGTGTCTTCGGCTTCGTGCTTGTGCGCGCAAAGCGTGATCAGAGCTGCCGTCCTTTTATAAATATTGGAGGGGGTGTGTGGCGTGTTGACTAATTTGCTTACATCAATTCCATCTTCCAATCAAGATGTAACAACACAGCCAACCAACCCGCTTACAGCCACAAAGCCAACACGCCACACACCCCCTCCAATATTTATAGAAGGACGGCAGCTCCATTTTAGTAATCTTGAAAGGATGAAAGGATGAGTCAATCTCGAGCCAGTCATAATCAAACTCTTGGCAGTGAGTTAGCCTGCAATTCTGCATTATAAGCATTGTACCACCATGATGTAGAAAAACAATGGTAAAATTCTTGTTTGAATATAGATAACATTAAATTATAAAAATATAAAAATATTACATTATATACATAAATATAATAATGGTTGAGAACTTCCATATATTAGAAAATCTGAAGAAGAAAACATATCTTTCCAATCTCTATATTACCAGACTCTCTACTACTATGGTAAAACAATATTCATTTTCATTTCCTATACATTATCTTCCAATAGTTGGCTTACTATTCTGAATAACACAATTAGCTACAAAATGAAAAGGAAAAGAGTTTTTAAAACAAAATTAAAATGCCATTTAGGCACCTTTTCTAATGCTATATAACCTTATTTGTTCAGAACAGTATTTGGATTCATAATTTGGATTCTATTTCCACTGGCCAATAGTCTTCCCATGTTCTGAACAATTAAATGAAATTTTCCTGTCTGATATTTATTGTAACACCTGGTATGATTCTGGACATCAAATCATAATCTCATTGGAAGTACTTTGTCAGACATCAGTGAAATTAGTCCTATAATTCATTTTAATGCCAAATGCATTTTAATAATTTACAATGTATTGCAACATAATATATTTGAATAATGTAACACTTCCAGACTTTATTTGAAAAGCTCTTTTGTATACATTTAAAAAATGAATCACATATTTAATCTTTTTTTCATCCTCCACTATGTCCTCCTACAGTTTTCCTCCCTTTCCTCTGATTTCCTATGAAAGTAAATTAAAATTCCTGCAGATATTATTTCTTAGGGCATCTTTGACTTCCTTATTTCTCAGACTGTATATAAAGGGGTTGAGCAAAGGAGGAAAACTGTGTATAACAAAGAGGAGATTTTTTGCATCTCCCTCCTAATTGCAGCCTTTGTTGTCATATATACAATAATTAGAGATCCATAGAAAACAGAAACTACAATCAAGTGAGAAGAACAGGTAGAAAAAGCCTTTTGCCTCCCAGTAATAGAGGGAATGCTTAAGATAGCAATAATAATATAAATGTAAAATGCAAGTGTCAGAAGAAAAGGAGGAAATGTGAATACAGAAGCCACCAGGAAGCTCAAAATTTGCACTATGCTAATATCACTGCAGGAGAGTCTTAGAATAGGAAAATATTCACAGAAGTAATGATCAATCTCATTGGAGTTACAGAAATTTAACTGCAACATCAAAACAAGGAGTGCCATCAAAGCCACAAATCCATTGATCCAAGACACAGCTACTAGTTGTATACATGTCCAGCTTTTCATGATGGTTGCATAATGTAATGGTTTACAGATTGCTAAATATCTATCATAAGACATCACACAGAGTAAACAACATTCTGAAGATACCAATGAACCAAAGAAATAGAGTTGTGTAAAACAGCTGTTGACGGAAATACTCCTGTTCCCAGTCAACAGAGCTGAAATCATCCTTGGAAATATATTTGAACTGTAGCAAGCCTCCAGAAAAGAGAGGTTCCCCAGAAAAAAATGCATGGGGCTTTTAAGATGTGGATCCAGGACAATCAGCAGAAGAACAAGAATGTTTCCCATTATGGTCACAATGTAAATCATTAAAAAGGTCAGGAAAAAAAGAACCTGCAGTTCAGAGAATTCTTGAAACCCCAGCAAGATAAATTCTTTTATCTTTGTATGGTTTCTGACCATGATACATATGGGAACAAGTCCTGAAAGAATGGGAAATATAGTTAAAGGGGAAATAGGTAAATTTATATATAGGAAGATGAAATTTAGCTAAATTGATGCCCTATTCGAAACAAAATACTTATAAGCAGATAATTTTACCTTGATCTTAAATACTTTCTGTTTAAAGAAACAATTTAATAATTGAGGTCACTTATTTTTTTAGCACCCATAGGATCACTGTTTAGGTAAAATGCACTAGTGAACAGTTATATGCATCAGCAATTTCTGCAAATCAGCCTGCACAGAGATATCTTTTTTTGTTATTTTCAGATACATCTCAATCAATATTAAAATATATATATCTCTTAATACATGCAAACAAGTAAACATAAAATTGAAACAAGAGTTTATAATTATTGTAAAATAGGGTGAAGTAATTAGCTATTACCCCAATTAGATCAATTGATACCATATTTCTTTGTGTTTATATCATTTGTTTGAGGGAGACAAAAGCTATCTCTATATCTATATCTCTACCTTTATCCTATCTCCTTTGTCTCTGTCATCTCATCTTTATATATCTTCATTTATTTCCTTTGATTTTATTTTAAAACACAGTGAGGTAACACTGTTATCACTAAAAAAAAAGTCAGGAAAAAAAGCACCTGCAATTCAGAGAATTCTTGAAACCCCAACATGATAAATTATTTTATCTTTGTATGGTTTCTGACTATGATAAATATTGGAACAATTTCTGAAAGAAATAATGTGCAATATTATTAAAGGGGAAAGATGTAAATCTACATACAGGAAGATGAAATTTAGCTAAATTAATGCCCTAGTCAAAACAAGATGCTTATAAGCAGATCATTTTACTTTAATTTTAAATATTTTATATTTAAAGATATAATTATTTGATCTCAAGACTAAACACATTTTTGAATTAAGCATTGTCTGAGGTATTTAATTTTTAAAAATGGCTCAATATGTTCTTATTCTCAAATCTATGCAAACCTTAATTAAAAATAAGTAAGCAAAAAAATTGGAACAATAGTATATTAAAATTACAAATTAAAATGAAATAAGAAATAGTCATTTTTCCTGTTTATTGATTATTCAGTAAAATAACTTCCTGTGTTTTAAACCATTCTTCTTCTTAAATATCAACCTGTATTTAAAAAAAAAAAATCTTCAAAGGAAAATAATAACTTCCTTTCCAATGAAATTATTCAATATATTTTTGTTGCTGTATTTCTGAGAGAGGCATAACAGCTAGTGTCTCTCCCTCTGTGTGTATGTGTGTGCATGTGTGTGCATGTGTGTGTGTGTGTGTGTGTGTGTGTGTGTGTATTTGGAACAACTTGGATTAATTAGTTACATTTATATCCTGCCTCATTCACAATAGACTTACAAACTCGACCCCTTAACGCCAGCACACATGCCCTAAGAACAATGGCAACTGGAGGAGAGAGGATACCTGTGGAAACGGCCCCTTTAAGAACGGTGCGCTCGACGCCGAGGAGCGGACCGATGACTAGGTCGAGAGCCCGGGCGCAGAAACAGCCAGTCATATAAGAACGGACTCCCAAATCTTACGTTACATGCTCTGATGATGTCGGCAGTGTGGCCGACGAAAGCTCAGCTTTGTAAATTAAACAATCTTTGTTTTAAGATTTTTATCCTGGTGATCATTTTTATTTATTTGCTTTATGACATGTGTTTACCTGGGATTCAGATTTTTAGCATAATTAAGCATATGTATATGTATATGTATATAAATGTATGTATGTGAGGAGTGCTTTCTCAACTTATTATTTTCCTAAGTTTCTTTTTCTGATTGCCTCTTTTTCTTTTTCCTAGGCAACACCTCCTCCTCTTTGGCTAAGGCCATACATTTAATTACTCTTGTAGATAAAATGTCTGGCTCTAAAAAAGATTTGCTATGGAGCAGAGGATATAAAACTGATGAAATCTACTTGGTTGCCATCTGGAATATTTTAAATACCTATTGATATGATGTGAAATTTAACTACATTCATTCTGTTATTCAATATCAAATAATCAATTTTGTCCATTTGAAAGGTTTATTCTAAAGACAACTGGTAAAGAGGGAGGATGACAGAGGCTCATTTTTTTAAGTACTTATAGATACCAGCAGTAAAATGATCTCTTAAAACTTGAGGACTCAATCCTGTTGTTAGAAAGGTGGCCTTAGATTCAATAAGTAAATATGAATAACCATGTTTTTGCATCTGTTTTCAATGATCTTACCTACAGCCTTAGTGCAGCATTTGATAAACATTTAGGCACATGGGAAACCTATGTTTACAGATTTACAATTAAGGAAATCAGCCTAGTTGTGCATTAATATTTGTTCAAATAACTCCAACACTTCAGTAATACATTCCTTGCCTTAATGTGACAGAAACTCAGTATTGTTACTGAGTTCCTTAGTGCTTAGGTCAGGGGTCTTCATACTTAGCCCTTTTATGACTTGTGGACAGTGTGCCTGGCTAAGGAATTCTGGGAGTTGAAGTCCACGAGTCATAAAAGGGCCAAGTTTGAAGACCCGGGGCTTAGGTTTATATAATTATGAAGTTTCCAAAATCCAATAGCGTGGAACTATCCACAAATATTTAAAACACTTAACATGTTCAATTTTATTCCCTGTAACTGGCCACATTTTTAAAGTCTTTTTTAAGCATGGACCACTACTATAGTTTTATGGTAGTTAATCACCAAATATTGTCAGATAATAGTAATGTCCTCAGCATATAAGAGATCTAAAGTGGGTACAAATTAAATCAGTGAGATGACATTAGGGAATTTAGGTAAAAGATAAATAACATGAAGCCCAAAGTACAACTTCGTCTGTTTCCTTTCTGACAGGTTAGCACCTGTAAGGTTACTTCTGATATTACTTTTCATACAAACACTAAATGAGGAAAAAATGAATGTCTATGTTAGTGTTTTCCAATTTCCACCATTAGATTTCTCTGGAAATGAAACCAGATATCTCTGAATGGGATACTTTGCTTTATGAGTATATATTTCAATTTAATGGTATAAAACCAACACATAAACAAAGGTAGGAAAAGTAGAATGAAAACCTGCTTGTTCATTATCTCATAGAATAGATTCCTTCTATGTCCAATCCTGCAATTTTCAATCTAGAGGACATGCATACAGCTTACTAATTATGCATAAAGACTAATAGATCTATCAATTATCCAGATCTGCTCAGTTCACTTTCTTGAAGCTGAGGATAATGATGGCTTCATCCAGCATGGAATATGGCTTATTTGATCCATGTATGTGAAGAGAGAGGAAAAAACAAGAGTTCACCCAGCAACATTTAGCTTAATTTTATTTTGTGTGTATGATTGGTTTATTATTGATATTGTGTGTGTTTGTAAAATAATATAAGAAGTATTGTAAGATAATTCTAAATACTATATAATAATCGTAAAATGCAAAAATCAAAACAATTTCCTAATATAGGTACAACAATAATATGAATATTTGACAACTGATTTTATGGTTGATTAAAACCGCTACAAAATAAATGTTGTAAAAGAAAATGTTAAAGTACAATAAAGTGAAACTGATATCTCCCACAAAGACCAAAACAATGTAATGATTGTTGAAAATAAGAAGCAAAGTGCATAGGGAGAGATCAAAGCTATACATACCAAACTTTTCAATACTTGACTTAAGATGTGAAAAACAACTGGGATGATCTGTCAAAAAATTACTGAAATAATCCAGAAGGGACTTAACTGAGATATGAACTAGCAGCTCGGATATATTTGAACAAAGATGTTAATGAACTCTCATGCGAAGAAGGCAGAAAGTTCAAAGATTTAAAGTAAGATTCTTATTAATGTTTTCATTTTGAACCATCATAATTATCCTCTGTAAAACTTAAAAGCTATAAACTTTATTGATGTCTTCTTCATGGCATCCTTCATCTCCTTATTTCTCAGGCTGTAAATGAGAGGATTTGCAACAGGGGGCAGGACTGTATATAACAGAGAAAATTTTTTGCTAACCTCACTAAGTGCTTCAGATTTTGGTAACAAATATACAATCATGATGGCTCCATAAAACATAGAAACCACTATCAGATGAGATGAGCAAGTGGAAAAGGCTTTTTTCCTCCCAATAGTGGAAGGAATTTTCAAGATGGTAATTATGATGTATATATAGGAAGTCACGGTGAGGACAAAAGGAGGTAGAGTAAATGCAAAGGTAAAGATAAAACTTGTAAGTTCTACCAGGCTGGTGTCACTACAGGAAAGTTTTATTAGTGGAAGAGTGTCACAAAAGTAATGATCAATTTCATTTTGACCACAGAATGTAAGTTGTAGCATTAAACTTAAAAGGATCAAAGCAGCTACAAGGCCATTTATCCATGAAGAAGCTGCTAGCTGGATACAAATTCGAGTATTCATACTTGTTGCATAATGCAATGGTTTGCATATTGCTAAATATCGATCATATGACATTACAGACAGGAGATAACATTCAGTAGCCACTAGCAAGCCAAAGCAAAAAAACTGCAAAAAACAGCCATTGAATGAAATGGTATTTTCATCAGTCAATAAGCCGATCATCATCTTGGGTACAATATTTGAGATATAGCAAGTTTCCAAGCATGACAAATTTCCTAGGAAGAAGTACATGGGTGTATGAAGATGTTGATCAACTGCAACTAAAATTACAACGAGAATATTTCCAGCCATTGCTATAATATAAAACACTAGAAAAGTAAAGAAAATAGTAGACTGCCATTGTCCAAATTTTCCAAACCCCAAAATTATAAATTCTGTGATATTCATCTAACGTCTTCAGGCCATTTATTGCATAATAAAAAAATGCATATAATTTGAATAAACAGATCTTCTATTGTATCCTGGGGAAAAAAGAGAAATAGGATGTTATAAAACAATAACTAATACATTCCATCGCAAAAGAGGACTGGCAATTCTTTTTCCCCTCATTATCACTTCTGCAATAATGATTTTATGTTAAAGGATAAGTGAGTATTGTTTTTTGCAATGCAAACACTCTTTTATTTTGATGGACCTTTTTGCCAAGAAACCCATTTTTTTTTTAAAAAATG
This sequence comes from Azemiops feae, assembly GCA_023970755.1. NCBI lineage: Eukaryota > Metazoa > Chordata > Lepidosauria > Squamata > Viperidae > Azemiops > Azemiops feae. Next base: position 279,106 of record JALGBA010001050.1, on the reverse strand, counting down.
ATTACATTCTTTCCATTGAACATTGTCAGAAAAAAACATGAAATACAAAGAGGCTTACCTCTGTGATATAACAATAAGTGCATCTTTGTAAGTCTGAATGACTATTGCAGTATTTCATTATTTATGTCCTCACTTTTTGATCCTTTGTCTTTCTGGTGATTGGGAGCTTACAGAATCATAACTTGCTCTGCCTCTGTCCCTCTCGAGAGAACATTAATTATCCCAAGGAGAAATGTTAATCTGGTGCCTATTGCTTCAGTTCATCATATTAATACTGCTGTTCTTCCTGAAAACTTTCCTCTAGCTTTCATAGCAAAGTATGTCAAGAAAACTTTGTGTCTCCCCCATTTAGTATTAGGCCATAAATCTTGTTTTCATAACTTTTTTATATACAAAGATATATTTCCTTTTTTTAAAAAAAAAATCCTATCTGTTATTAACATTGTGATCCAAGAAGCATCAGTTTTCTACTTTCCCAATTTTTACTTTGGACAAAAATATACAAACATTCACACAATAAAAAAAATATTAGGGGGAAATAACTAAAGCAAATTTGATAGGAAACATTCTACGTTCATTGTCTAGCATCCAGTGACACTATGTCTATGGAAATCAGAACTATCAGGGACCATAAAATCAATGGTATTCAGTATAGAGTCAGCACTGCTGATACTTAAATAATCATTGGCAGAACTGAGAAGGGCAGTGCACCTATCCTTGTGTGCCTTGATCAACCTTGTGTGCCTTGATTAACCATGATACTCTTCTGGATCAGGAGCTTGTTTGGGAATGGGGGACACTGCAGTACAGTGAGTTGTCTCCTCCCTCAACAGGTAATCCCAATAAGAAGGGGAGAGATTATGCCTACTGCCCCTCTTTTGAGTGCTTCAAGGATTGATTCTTCTCAACAGGGCTACTCTTCAGACATGTGCAATACTAATAATAATAATTAAAAAAGAAAGTCATTCTTTTTCTTGTGAAACTGAATGCTGTAATTGATGTTAATATAACTGCATGTGATCAGTCTGGCTAAATAACTTGATCCATTTAATTAGTGTTGCAAACAATCAAACAAACAAACACTATTTTATTTATTTATTTATTTATTTATTTATTTATTTATTTATTTATTTATTTATTTATTTATTTATTTATTTATTTATTTATTTATTTATTTATTTTATTTATTTATTTATTTATTTATTTATTTATTTATTTATTTATTTATTTATTTATTTATTTATTTATTTATTTATTTATTTATTTATTTATTTATTTATTTATTTATTTATTTATTTATTTATTTATTTATTTATTTTCTCTTTGGTGTTCCATTGTCCTTTCATAAATTCTGTTCAGGTTCCATAATGCTCTTATTCCTATTTTCATCACAACAATCATCACATAGATACATTTATTTTTGAATAAATGTATGGGAAAAAAACATGTGAAAGCATCACTCAGAAGCTGTTTCATCAATCACCCACTTACTTTTAAAAACCTTCTTCATGTGAACAAGACATACAAATACAAAAAGAGCCTTGCAATATTGCAATGCAAACAATGTGATACATATACTTACTGTACATATGACATTCAGATGAAGAGTAAAAGACTCAATTTTGCATTGTGACATCATGATATAGCTTAACCCATTTTCCTATAATTTCTATCAAATACCTATGATCATAGTAGTATTAACAATAGTAATTGCATATACTCTATGAATACAAGGCTAAATTAGATATTTAATCATTAATATCACAATATAATAATCCATGTAAGATATTTTCTCTCCGTTTGTGTTTTTATGTGTATATAAATAAAAACATTTTATAATATTAGCAGTACGAAGCAATAGTAAATTATGAGCTTTATGGCTTTATAAAGTCTTCCAAAAAGAAGCTTTTAAAGGGTATCTTCAAAAAATCAAAAGATCAACATAACCCAAGATTTAGATCATTATGAACTGATTCTAGATTGTAAGAATAAGATGAGAATCATATCTAAAATGTGAAGTTATCATTTTAATATAAACAAAATTTAATTGCCCTTGTCTGTATGATTGAACAAGTAGATAAAAACATGAATTTTAATCAAATAATTCAAATAATTAGTTGCTCCTGTTGGTTAGCATCATCAAGTAAACTGGATAGATCTACCAAACCTTTGGCAACAGATACACTGATTGACAAAGAAGTAAGGGTATATTGGGAAAGACCAACAGTCACAGAAATCACCTGTGAATGATTCAGGACTTGAATCAACCCCCAGTCCATGGACCAGTACCGGGCCGCAGCATGCCAGCAACCAGTCCACGCAAACAAGCAAAGCCGCATTTGCGAGATGCAGGCAGCACACAAAACCATGCACCCTCTGGTCCACAGAAAAACATCTTTCCACAGAATCGGTCCCTGGTGCCCAAAAGGTTGGGGACCTCTGCAATAGATGGAGAACAATCAGAAAAGTCTGCCCACAAACTGATATAGTAATTCAGGTAAAACACCAACAAGGCATGACCTAGGTTTTTAGTTATTTCTAAAGAAAAATATTAATAAGTTCAGAAGATAAAAATTACAAGTTTATCATTTTAGTGATGATTTAGGTAAGAACTCCTAAATGTCTGCAAAGTTCCAGAAAAAGCAAAACACAAAGAAACAATTCCTAGAAGGCAATCATTATGACAACTGAGTACTTTCTTCTTCTTCTTCTTCTTCTTCTTCTTCTTCTTCTTCTTCTTCTTCTTCTTCTTCTTCTTCTTCTTCTTCTTCTTCTTCTTCTTCTTCTTCTTCTTCTTCTTCTTCTTCTTCTTCCCCTTCTTCTTCTTCTTCTTCTTCTTCTTCTTCTTCTTCTTCCCTTCTTCTTCTCTTCTTCTTCTTTCTTCTTTTCTTCTTCTTCTTCTTCTTCTTCTCTTCTTCTTCCCTTCTTCTTCTTCTTCTTCTTCTTCTTTTTCTTCTTCTTCTTCTTCTTCTTCTTCTTCTTCTTCTTCTTCTTCTTCTTCTTCTTCTTCTTCTTCTTCTTCTTCTTCTTCTTCTTCTTCTTCTTCTTCCTCTTCCTCTTCCTCTTCCTCTTCCTCTTCTTCTTCCTCTTCCTCTTCCTCTTCCTCTTCTCTCTCTCTCCCTTCCTCTCTCCATCACTCCCCCCACTCTCTTTTTTTTGCATTTGTGGTAGAATCTAAACCAACTACAACTCCTTCAAGCACATATATCAAAGCTTCTGGTAACGTGTAAGCAGTGGTGGGATTCAGCCGGTTTGCACCACTTTGGTAAAACCAATAGCTAATTTTTTGTTGACATACATATTGAGAACTGGTTGTTCACATATTTGAATCCCACCACTGTGTGTAAGGCAATGCTTTGGTAAAGCAGTCAAATTAGTAACTTCTGGAATATAAAGCAATTATTCATTACAGGTGTTATAATTTAGATCTGTAGTATCTGAAGAAAATTCAACTTAATGTAGATTCCATCCTATATAGTTAGATCATTCTCAGAGGCTCTGCCTTGAGTATCCTCCTACATTAACATGGAATGAACATGTACCTGATAAAGGACTTGGACATTTTGGAACTAAGTAAAGATCTTCTTGAGCACCAAAGAATTGAGGCCTTTGAACTATGGTGCTGGAGAAGACTCCTGCGAGTCCCTTGGACTGCAAGGCATTCAAACCGGTCAGTCCTAGAGGAGATCAACCCTAATTGCTCTTTAGAAGGCCAGATCCTGAAGTTGAAACTCAAATATGTTGGCCACCTAATGAGAAGGAAGGACTCACTAGAGAAGAGCCTAATGCTGGGAAAGATTGAGGGCAATAGAAGAAGGGGACGACAGAGAATGAGGTGGCTGGATGGAGTCATTGAAGCAGTAGGCGTGAGCTTAAATGTACTCCAGAAGATGGTAGAGGACAGGAAGGCCTGGAGGAACATTGCCATGGGGTTGCGATGGGTCGGACACGACTTCGCAACTAACAGCAACAAAAGATCTTCTTATATAAGTAGGCCTACTGGAGTTCAAAAACATATTTTTAATGTATAAATCAATATTTTTTTAAAAAAAAATATCTTGAAATTCTATCAAACTTTTCCCTTTCACAATTTTATACCCTAAATGGAGAAGTTGGTTTGTATAATATCAGTCTACCGATATTATTTCTAAGGGCCTCTTTGACTTCCTTATTTCTTAGACTGTATATAAATGGGTTTGCTAGTGGAGGCAACACTATGTATAAAAAAGAAGAAAATTTTGACACATCTGCTTTTTCTGTTCGTGGCAGCATGTAAGCAATCATGAGAGATCCATAGAAAATAGAAACCACAATCAGATGAGAAGAACAGGTGGAAAAGGCTTTCTGCCTTCCAGTGACAGAGGGGATTTTTAAGACAGCATCTATAATATAAACATAGGATAAGAGTGTTAAGAGAAAAGGAGGAAGTGTGAAGATGGCAGCTACAACATAACTCATAATTTCCAGTACCCAAGTTGCACTACAGGAAATGCTTAGAAGGGCAAAATAGTCACAGAAATAATGATTTATTTCATTAGATCTGCAAAACGTTAATTGCTGTAACATCAAAATGAGCAATATTGAAAATACAGCAAATCCATTGATCCAAGATGAAGCTGTTAAATGAATACAAGTCTGAGAATTCATGGTTGTCAAATAATGCAGTGGTTTACAAATTGCTAGATATCTGTCGTAAGACATCACACACAGTAAACAGCATTCTGTAGCTACCAAAGAACTACAGAGGTACCACTGCATAAAACAGTTGCTGAAAGAAATGGTTCCATCCCCAGTTAGGAGAGCTGAAAGCATCCTTGGGAATATATTGGAACTATAACAAATTTCAAGGAAAGAAAGGCTTCCTAAGAAGAAATACATTGGCACTTTAAGATGCTCATCGAAGATGACTAGCACAACAATGAGAAAGTTTCCAGTCATGGTTACAATGTAAATTACTAGAAAACTCAGAAAAAGAAATCTTCGAAATTCACAAAATTCATGAAATCCAAGCAGAATGAATTCATCTATCTTTGTCTGATTCCCCAGCATCATGGCAACTAGGAAAACCATGTCCTATTGAAAAAAGAAAAGAAACAAAATGCACAAACTCAACATATTGTCATAGTCATATTCAAGCTATCTTTTTTCTTAGTGATATTTTGACCCACAAGTCAATGTGTTTAATGTTTTATCTATCATCTGATTTACACACTTTATTTTTTTTTCTATACTTGATGAAGAATTTATAATAATAGGATTGACAGAGATAACTGGAAGATGTTATGTCTCTGTATTTCATTTGTTTATCCTCACAATATATTTATGTTTATGTTTATGTATAATGTATATTTTGCCTTTCCTGACAATTATATTTATATGGGTTGACTAGTTGTCCATGATGCAAAACATGGAACTAATCAAAGCTCTCTTTTTGTCATATTATTTTAAAGGATAGAATGTAAATCTGTAATTAATCTAATGTAAATAAAAATAGTTTAGTATCCTTTCAACTAGTACTTTTCTGAACCCAATTAAGTGCATAAATATTTATTTTTGTACTGTATTTGAAAAAGAAGCATACACATGTATCATAATGATACATTATTCTAACTACATAAAAACCTTTTGGATGAAAATTATTGTTAAACTCTGCTTAAAACATTTTTGCTTTCTCTGGAAATTATGTTGAATAATATTTACACATACAATCAGACATTCACATTTGAGTACACAAATAAATTAAACAGAAGAAAATATTTCTTTTTGACTCTGTCAAAAAACATTAAAAGCTACATGGGAGTCCTTTCTGGAATGCTTCCCATGCCTCCTTTGCATTTTCAAACTGACATATCTTTCGGATGAATGTTGTCTAATCTTCATCTTGTCTTCCAAAGCCATTCCCACATATCATTAGGGCATCTATGCAGCTATTTTTATTTAAATATTTATTGTGCCAAGTTAAGCTGCTAATCTTAAAATGAAATTAATAAAACCATATTTGTGGTTGTTGCTGAAATAACTGAACATAGCTAGCTATACATCTGGAAACATATTCTACAGAACATTCTTGTTTGAAAGATCAGTTCTTTAATTATTTCCAAATAACAAACAAAGTTTATATAGTGATAGTTACCATTCTGTTGCTGCTTGATATTCTCAGTTGAAGTATTTCATGGTGAAAAACTCCTTCCTCTTATCTTATTCAGAATAAATATGCATTACTTTAATATATAAAGATATGTACCAATCTGCTTTTTGTTTTCTTTAGTTGGATTTTGTTTTAATTTCTTCTGGGCTTTTTGTTTTTATTTTTTGATGCAGAAGAATGTACTACCTATAAGAAATGTTGTTTATTTAGATATGATGAAATTTAACTTAAAAGGATAAAATAGTGATACTTGAATAGTATTACTATTACTATCCAAGTATGTTGGTTTTTATTAAGGAGAAGATAGATATGTAGCCAAAGATGTGTATTTTGAAAACAAACTAGTATGAACAGGATGGGGAGCAAAACATGGATTAATATGGAAAGCGAAATATTACATCATTGTGCATTTCTCAAAGCCCTTATGGGAAAACCCTCAAGCACTTTGCATATCTAAGGCCTCTGTATCCTTGGAAAAATTAATTGCCATATTAGCTCAGAATGACCCAAAAATAGCTTTTTTTGCTGCATACCTTATGAAGCCAACAGTTCATAAGTGTGAGTGATAAAGAGACAAATGAATGATAAATCAAACTGCAAAACATATGGCTGTTGCAGCCCATTTAGTTTATTGGCTAATTAATTATATCCAGAACTCCTTGTCTGTCAACTAAGGGAGAAAAAACAAATAAACTCTTGATGATGTAATTAAAACACCATTCATCAGCATTGTTAAAAGCAGAAATATAAATTGATGAACAATAGGCAATATGCCCCTAAAATGTCTTTAAAAGTTTAAGAGAGGACCATAGAAAAAATGAAATTTCTTCTTTTGGGGAGAATTATAATCACACCACATGACCTGCCATTTAGGAAAGAAGAATTAATTTCTTTCACATTTTTTTAAAACCCCTGAAATAGAGTGAAGTGTTGCCCCATTATTTTATCCCAACAGTAAAGAGAGGGTGGATCCTGAATCTGTTGTTAGGCAAGCAATCTGTTTCTTTTCAGAGTGTTATAAATAACCAATATATTTTAAACTACACTGTGATATCCTTCCAGGATTTCCCCAAAAAACTAAACATAAACATCATGAATTATGCTTCCCCCCCCCCTTTGTGATGGTGGGAAGCTGATGTATTGTTCTTTTTTTTCTTGAAAGAGATATGGAAAGTTTGCATGTCTATGGAGGAATGTAATAGCAATAACAACAAAAATATGATGAAACTGTGAAAACTTGACAGAGTTAATATCATCTAAAGGATTCACTCTCCCTGCTATTTTAGTCTCATTTAACAAAAAGAGATGATTTGTTTCCTAATGCATCCCCATTAGGGATTGTGGATAAAATATTTTTTTCAGGTTGAATTTTAAATCATAAAATACCTTGGGGAAAAAAGTTTTGCCCTTGAATGTTGCATCACATAGTTTGAATCTGCTTTTGAATTCAGAATTTCCAATCTGAAAAAATGATAAAAGGCTGGTTCATGTGAAGCTTCTGGTTGAGGGGAAAAAAGATGTACAATATGTCCTAATTTGAGAAGCTTTCCAAAACTATCTAAATATAAAAGGGATTTTAACGTTTGTTGTAGAACTCTCAAAATACAAAAGTGCTGTATATTAAATTACCAAGGATAATTTATATTAGGAAAAACTGCTTTCCAAATTCATTTATTATGCAAAACAGAAATTAAGTATATTAGGAAGAATACATATAAAACAAATGTAACCTCTTATGTAGATATACAGAAATATATTATTAAACTTATGCAGGAATGGAGAAGCCTTATTTAATAGTAATCAGAAACAAAGACAAATTACAACCGTTGAGTTTCACTACATTACAGGGAGATTCCCTTCCTATCTGTGGTAATCGTATTTAGCCATAGTGATTTTAAATTTCTGTGATTTTAAATTTCTACTGGGATATTACAGCATAGAGATGGATACTGTTAAGCCCATTACTATGAAGAGCCCTCCAGGACCCCATATGCAGTTCCCTTACACTTCAAGACTAGGCTGTCCCAAACCAGACAGAGTTTTTTTCCCCTATATATAACTAGTCATATTCTTCCTGTTGTTGATGCAGGAAGAATGTTCTTCCTGCATCAACTTAAGAAATTCAGACTGTCCCCGGAGCTGTTAATACAGTTCTACACAGGAATGACTGAATCTGTCATTTGTACTTCTATAACTGTCTGGTTTGGTACAGCAACTAAACAGGACAGTTAAAGACTCCAATGGATAGTAAGGACAACAGAAGAAATAATTGCAATCAGCCTGTCTTCCATAAAAGACCTGTATATTGATTGGGTCAGAAGAAGGGCTGAGAAAATAACCATAGACCCCTCACATCCCAGACATAATCTCTTTCACTTGGGATGCTGCTATAGGGCTTCACATGCCAAAACAACAGGGACATTTTTCCCCCTCATGCCATCATTCTGCTGAACACCTAATATACACAATACAGTCTTATGTCTAAGTAGATTCATCCACTGTAGTAGAATTATTAACCTTCCAATCTTCTCTACCACACCCTCTTATTGGTATCATTATTATGATTATTACTATTCTGTTGCTTTGCATGCACACTGAGATTGTCTGCACCGGAGACAAATTCCTTGTGCATCTAATCACAGTTGGCCAAATAAAGTATCTTCTCTTCTCTTCTCTTCTCTTCTCTTCTCTTCTCTTCTCTTCTCTTCTCTTCTCTTCTCTTCTCTTCTCTTCTCTTCTCTTCTCTTCTACTCTACTCTACTCTACTCTACTCTACTCTACTCTACTCTACTCTACTCTACTCTACTCTACTCTACTCTATTCTATTCTATTCTATTCTATTATTTTGTCAAGCTTAAGCTTGAGAAAAAGAAGTTTATGTGATATGTCCTTTTTTATATCTTTATTATATTAATTAGCTTTCGGGACTTTACTCTGCATTGGACAAGTTTTCTAAAGTTATTTCTCAGTGCCTCTTTGACTTCCTTATTGCTTAAGCTGTATATGAAAGGATTGGTGAGAGGGGGCAAAACTGTGTATAACAGAGAGGATATTTTTTCCATTTTTCTATTGACATCATTTTTTGGTAGTATATACACAATCATGGGTGAACCATAAAAAATGGAAACCACAACCAAGTGAGAGGAACAGGTAGAAAAAGCCTTATGTCTTCCAGTAGTAGAAGGAATTTTAATATAGCAGCTATGATATAAATGTAAGACATCAGAGTTAAGAGAAAAGGTGGAAGTGTGAATAGGACAGCCACAATAAAACCCATAATTTCTATCAAGCTAGTATCAGTGCAAGAGAGATTAAGAACTGAGAAGTAGTCACAAAAATAGCGATCCATTTCATTTGAGCTACAAAACATTAGTTGTAACATGAGATGAAATAATGTCACAATAGTTATAAATCCACTGACCCAAGATGCAGCAACTAATTGGATACAAGTTCGGGCTTTCATAATTGTTGCATAGTGCAGTGGTTTACAGATAGCTAGATATCGGTCATAAGACATTGCACACAGTAAGCAACATTCTGTAGCCTCTAAGGAACCAAAGAGATACCACTGTGTGAAACAGCTGCTAAATGAAATAATGTTGTTTCCAATAAGAAGAGCAAAAAGCAACCTTGGAAATATATTGGAGCTGTAGAAAACCTCCAAGAAGGAAAGGTTCCCCAGGAAGAAGTACATGGGTGTATGAAGGTGGTGATCAAAGATAACTAGTGCCACAATGAGAGTGTTTCCAGTTACAGATACAGCATAAATTACTAGGAAAATCAGGAAAAGAAGTGACTGTGCTTTACTGTATTCCCCAAATCCCAGAAGGACAAACTCAGCAATTTTTGTTTGATTTCTGATCATCATGAAAATGAGAACTTCACATTCTGTTAAAAAAGAAATAGAAAATTTATTATAGATAAGCTGTTTCTTTTTTTCGGACAGCTCTCAGATGTTTATACACATTAGTAAATTAAATACATTGGAACAAGATACAGAATCCTGTGAATGGAAAAAGGGAGCCTGTCAAACAACATTTCCTATTCCTGTGCAGAGAGGGACATTTAATGTTGGAATGATCATGTGTACCATCAACTCTTTAATTATGTATTTGATTTCTTGAACAGAAAGTTAAAATAAAATATTATGGGAGTTACTATAATGCTATAATATTCACAATGCATGAAAGAGTTCACTCTTGAACAGATCATTAAATTTACCTTCAAAGTCATCCTGAAAAACAGAAGATATCTTGTCTAAGATAGTAAGTTATCAATTTATTGCTAAAAGAATGGTTCAGCTCCATGATTTTAGGAAGTGCTTTCCTAGGGTTGAGACAGACTGATCAGCAAAAGATTTTCCAGCTCATTAGTGTGTTTAAAGCAGTACCAGAATTTGGATTCTTTGCTGATAGTTCAACACTTTAACATATGTTTTTGTGAGATGGTAAAATGGTGTTGGTCCTTTTCTGAAAAGTCTTGAATACTAACAAGAAATTAAGATTTTTTTTTAAAAAAAATGGTGAATTGTGTGGCTTTATAAGTCTAAATTGTTACTCATAAATAAATAAAAAGACTAACAAATACTTAATTGCTTACCAAAAATTAATATTTTCTAATGTAAAAACTAGCTTTTACATTTATATTTGCTTAATTCACCATTTTTTTAAAAAAAATATCTTAATTTCTTGTTAGTATTCAAGACTGTTTTCAGAAAAGGACTTCAACATCATTTTATCCACCTCACAAAAACATATATCCATATACTGCACATATCTTTTATGTTTAAATTTGGTTTAAACATACCTACCCTACCTTTTAAGATTTAACATTTAACTTATTCTATTCTTCTTTCATGTACTTTTTTTATTGATACATCGTATGTTATATGATTTTTAGACATTTATGTATTTGTCTTATGTGTTTGCTCGGAGCCACTTTGTGAGCGAGATGGGAAATAAATAAATAAATAAATGTCAAATTCTCTTACCTAGGGTTCACCTGCACTTGTACATTTAGGAACACCTTTTGAAAACCATACATTTAATCCCAAGAATAGCACATTTATATATGTTTTAATAGTAATATGCTATTTATACAAGTATGAATAGTTCTCTCAAGAGAATATCTCAAAATAGAATCCTCCCAGCATGCTTGTTTTATGAAGAGGCAGAAAGAATAAATAATCACTGGAGAAATAATGTTTCATAAATGCACATATCTTTCTTTAAACATTGATTTGATATTCCTACTGTCCAGCAATAAAATAAGGATGATTTCTCCCTGTGGAGAATAGGAACTTTTGAGATATGAATGTGGTATTAAATCTTACAGGCCAGATAGGTAGATTTTCTCTATGACTATTTGTCCCCAACTGATCCTTCTGATTTTCCAACTATGCATCCACTCAATACATTCACCTTGATATATTCTTGTCTTTTCTTGCATAATGTGGGGTCCTCTCAGCTTGCTTGTTTTCTTGCAGACGTTTCATTACCCCAACTAGGTGACATCATCATTGCTAGTAAGGAGTGCTGTTTGCTGTCAGTTTATATTCTGGTCTCTTGCCTTTCTGGGTGAGTGAGGGAGGTCTTAGGGATACTTTGGTTGGGCTGTTTACTAATGGCTCTTTGGCAGTTTCTTGCTTGGGGTATTGCTTACTTGATTGTTGGTCTGAAGTTGATCTTGGAGTTAATCATTTGGGCCTCAAAGGAGAACTTTGGTTTGATTTGTTCAGTGATGCGTTGATTTATTTTATTGGCTGTCCATGGTATTCTCAGGAGTTTTCTTCGGCACCAAATTTCAAAAGGATCAATACTTTTTCTGTCCCAGTTCTTCAAAGTCCAGCTTTTGCCCAAATCATAAGCAGCACAATTTGCTTGCATGTTCTCATGATTTCAAATTGAACTTGATCATAAATATCATATGATATCATAAATATCATCAATTACCTCTTCCTATGCACAAGTATGATTAAAGTAAAATTTAGATAATCATATTGAAGGGAAGTCTAATTGATCTTATCTCATAATAGATGCCATTGCAGGCAAGTACTTTTTTTTCTAGCTATAAGAGCTACAGCATGACTTCTTTGTTTTTCATTTTCCAAGTAATAAATATTGTGTTTTTCTGACTAAAAGTGACTACCTAAGATGTCAGTCTGTAGTGTTTTCATGAAATCTTTCAATATATTGAGCTTTCCTTTGTCTATGCTATTTTTATTTCACGTTCCTACTGTATTTTTGTCTTTGCAGTTTGTCTTTTCCTCTACAGCAATATTAGGAACATAAAAGCTTTAATCTAGCTATATTGTAAACACCATTAATACTCTAAATATCTTTAGCAATTCCTCAGTAGCATGTTGAGTACCATGCAACCACTGCTTACCCATCATCTAGCATTATATTTTTCAATCATTTTGTATGTTCCAGCCATGTGGCTTTTTTGTAAACTTACAGGAGTGATTTATCTTTGCCTTCTCCCACACAGTATGAATTGATGCCTTTGCCATTGCCACTAAATATATGATCTGTTTGCAGCATCTTTCTATATTGCTTCTGTGTTTACTTGCTTTAGCTTGGCATCTAGAATGACCTTTATGTCTTGTGAGATCTTGTTGTGAATATACACTCCTGGCAATACACTCCTGGCATTCTTTGCTCATCCCTCTAAATAAGAAATCCTCCTCCCCCCCCCATAAGATATGATAGGGCAATACAAAAAGAGTTGGAAGGAAGAATTTACATCTTTCAAAAGGAAATGTTTACACAAGACTGCAACAATGGGTTTTATTCATATCTTAAATTTGTCAATATTGTGTCAATGAATCACTGAAATAAGCATCAATAATTTCATTACTGGGAACAACAATTTTCTTTCTGGGCTAATTAATTCATGCCAATGCTTTCCCATCAAGTTTTAAAGTTTTAATTTCCAGCAACTGTCAAGATTTGTCAGTATGTTTATTTAGAGGTTCAGTTGTGTTTAATTTCAGCTCAAGGTCTATGTCATAATTTTAAATTACTTCCATTCACCTCAACCTATAGAACTTAAAAATTAAAACCAGATATCACACAGATTAATAGAGATAATGTAACACAGATTAATTTGTTTTTTGCATCATTATCAAAGAACAGTGCCTGTGATTTTAATAATGCTAATACACACTTTCCTTTCCTTTCCTTTCCTTTCCTTTCCTTTCCTTTCCTTTCCTTTCCTTTCCTTTCCTTTCCTTTCCTTTCCTTTCCTTTCCTTTCCTTTCCTTTCCTTTCCTTTCCTTCTTTTTTTCCTTTCCCTTTCTCTCCCCTCCCCTCCCCTCCTCTCCTCTCCTCTCCTTTCCACATATCCAATGTTAAGTTTCAAGATGTTTTTTTTTGTGGCTTGAGAAGCTCTTGATTCCATATCTCAATTACCACTCAAAGCACTGAGCTCAAGAGACATATACTGAGAAAGATTTTGATGCTTCAACATTTGTTGGCAATTTTCTCTTGAGATCTCCTATTATACATATTTTTTTACTAGAATGTAGCTTCTGAATATCTAGGGATATCTCCCTAATTTGTCATATAAATCATGTTCCATGTGAGATGCCATCCATTAGTTATTTAATAACTTGTATACTAAGTTCAAAGGATAAAAGACTGGACTTTCAATAAAGACACAATTTTCTCTTAACATTGAGGACCTGCAACATTCAGAGTTCTGGATCTATTTTTCATCGTTGAAGTTACAATATATCAACACATAATGAAAGTGGAATATTCTTCTACAGAAACATTGCAAGTAGGAGTTATGCTTATGTACTAATTATTTCAATAAGATCAGAAAGAAAGAAAGAAAATCTTGCAAATCAATATCCTAACTCTAGCCCTTATCCTTTTATGATTAATATATATGATTTGCATGTTCTTCATAGATGAAACACATTTAAGTAATTATCAAAATAACAAAGATAACTTAGTTTTCCAACAAAATATTCCATACTAGTATTAATATTGTGCTATGTATTTATGGAAATGTGAATTATTAAATATCTGTAAGTTATCTTTCTTTGTTTTGCCTTTCTTTTCCCCTTCCCTTTTTGTCTTCTGCTACCAGTTCTTGAATATTCTTAAAACTCTAGGATTCAAGCACTATTTTTTTTATCTGGTAAATATACCATTTTTGAAATAACAAAAGAATGGAAGTTGACTGGATGCAGAATTGATGTTACTGTGATTTTTCTCCCTTGCAGGGAAGAAAAGGTCAGCCCATCTTTCCTGAATGCTAATGAATATCAATCAATGTTCTAATTGTTTTGCAAAGATGATTATCTGATTTGCTGGGAATTAGTTTGTATGGCCATTCTATCTGTTTTACAATTCTGCATAATATTAAATTTGATTTGTTTGGTCATCTTGCAACAGGAGTAGCAAGGAATGGGAACCTAGCAGTTCACCGTGTGCCAACTTTCCATGAATGTAGCTATTAACAAAAATGAGGCTAATCCTGAAAGTTTAAAAAAAAGTTTGAGAGACAGAATTGTACTAATTAGAGCATAATCAACATAATCAACATAGTCATAATGGTTTTTAAAATCAATTGTAATTATTGTAAATCATAGAACTTTAAATGATTAAAATTTCAACTCTGATTGTACTTAAAATATGACTACAATGATAACTATCTCCCAAAGAGATACTTTTAATAGGAACTTCATGGCCCCAAATCAGTAGTGTTTATATTGTGATTTAGAAAGATTTGCCAGCTAATTACAGCTCATCAAACTAGTAAACCATGGTCTTTATTTTCCCAGAGCAATGATATGAAATTTGGAGATATATTCTGTGTATGAGATACAATGAAAGATTTAGGCTATACCCATGTTTCCTTTCAGGGAATACCTGGGAGGTAGATGAGACCAAGAAGTCAACAAATATTTCAGAAAAAGAGAATTACAAGACACTTCTGAACTGCAATGAAATGATTTGTATGGCTATGTCTACCTTAGACACCAGAAATCAAACCTGACTCAGATATGTCTTTACTTTTTAATTTCTAATTATTCAAAATGAAAAAGTGCATTGACATAGGACATTGTTTCATACTATAATATCGCATTTATCTTAATAGACTCATGGAAAGTTAAGAATGGATGAGGAACAAAGAGAAAACCAAACTCATGTCACTCTATTTATTCTCCTGGGATTCCAAAATTTGGAACATCTGTGGATCCTCCCATTTCTGGCATTCCTCTTTACCTATATTTTCACAATGACAGGGAATCTTCTCATTTTTGTTCTTGTTGTGATTGACCAGCATCTTCACACACCCATGTACTTCTTCCTTTGTAACTTGGCATGCCTAGAGATCTGCTACAGTTCAACTCTTAGTCCCATATTGTTGACTACACTTTTAATGGATGGAAAAGCAATTTCATTCAGCAACTGTTTCCTGCAATTATTTTTTTTTGGCTATTGTTTGGGGGCAGAATGTTATTTGCTATCTGTGATGTCTTATGACAGGTACTTAGCCATATGTAAACCACTGCATTATGCAATAGTTATGAATACTAGGAAATGTGTCCAGTTAGCAGCAGTATCTTGGACAAATGGTTTCATAGGCATTTCTGTAATAATTACTGCAATGCTGCAATTAAAATACTGTGGTCCTAATGAAATTGATCATTACTTTTGTGATTCTGTGCCACTTAAAGAACTTTCTTGCAGTGACACATATTTGGTGGAACATGTTAATTTAATCTTGCTATTTATTTACACTATGCCTCCATTTCTAATAACCTTGGCATCCTATATATATATTATAACAGCCATCCTAAGAATTCCATCTACTAATGGAAGGAAAAAGGCCTTCTCTACCTGTTCTTCCCACCTCATTGTGGTTTCCATTTATTATGGTTCTTTAATAACTGTGTATCTTTTGCCACCATCCTCTTCAATGAACAAACTTTGTTCTCTTTTGTACACAATTCTTCCACCATTAATTAACCCCCTCATATATAGCCTGAGAAACAAAGATGTAAAGAAGGCTTTGAGAAGAGTAAAAAATAAAGTAGCAATTTTCAATCTAATCCAAAATATGTTGAGAGGCCTGGTTAATGCTAAAAACAAATGAAAGAAATGTAGGAAGGAAATTGGGAAGAAGGAGAGAAACAGAGACACGAGTGGAGGGGAATAGTCCTCTTTTCATGTGAATAAAAATGTTTTTAGAAAAAAGACTTTTTCCACTTCTTTTGGGAGGGGGGAACAGGAAATTTTAAGATCATATGTCTATATCTACACATACATGCACATGGTTTAAATAAGCAAAACTTATTTTAGGGAGTAAAGTGCTCTTTCTGAGCATTCCTCATCACAAAATGTGAATTAACCAAACCATTAATTTTCAGAAACTATTGTCAGAACTGGCTTTGATTATAGGATTGGAACTTTTGCTCACCTTTCTCTGGTTTTGCCTTTGAGGGAAGAAATAGAGTTTACATTATACCAAACTTTTAGTACAATCATATGATTAATAATTCTATTATTTCAGAATGAACTCCCATTGCAGATTGAGCAGGCATTTCCCTTTTCTTCCTGAGCTCCAGACCTTTAGTGTTGCCTGGAAACAAAGTTTAAAACAACCTGATTTCATTTTAACTGTGGATCCCGTAAAATGGACAAAAATCAAATCTGTGGGTAGGTGTGGCAAAAATGAGTTGAGCTAGAAAGCCAGTAAAGAAGTAGAGAGAAAACCTTCAATACAAAGCCAGGCAGCAAACAGTTCAATGGAAGGCCCTGGATGGTGGAAGAAACACAAATATTGGAGCTGTAAGACCCGTGAGAGATGGAGATAAAAAATAGGATGTCAAAAGAGCTGGACCAGAATCTGCAAAAAGAATAACTAAAACAAGCCAGATAGAGTGTTCCCAAAACCAGTTCCAGGAAGATAGGAATGTGAATGCAGATGGGGATTGGTCCATTTCCAAGTCTACAGAGAAATGAAAATGATTTTCAAGTGCAAAAGAGCTGAGTTTGGCTATAAGAGCTGAAGATCTGGGAAATACCAAAGATTCAAAGAACACTGGGTGGAATCTAACAAAATGAAATTCAATGGTGAAAAAAGTAAAGTAATACATACAGAAAAACCAAATGTATAGTATAGGTGGTACCTTGCTCAATAATAGTAACTGTGAGAGGGATCTCGGAGTCCTAGTGGACAATCACTTAAATATAAGCCAGCACTGTGCTGCAGCTGCCACAAAAGCCAACACAGTTCTAGGCTGCATTAACAGACGGATAGAATCAAGATCACGTGAAGTGTTAATACCACTTTATAATGCCTTGGTAAGGCCACACTTGGAATACTGCATCCAGTTTTGGTCACTACGATGTAAAAAAGATGTTGAGACTCTAGAAAGAGTACAGAGAAGAGCAACAAAGATGATTAGAGGACTGGAGGCTAAAAGGTGTAAAAAATGGTTGCTGGAATTGGGGATGTCTAGTTTAATGAAAGAAGGACTAGGGGTGACATGATAGCAGTGTTTCAATATCTCAGGGGCTGCCACAAAGAAGAGGGAGTCAAGCTATTCTCCAAAGCACCTTAAGGCAGGACAAGAAACAAGGGATGGAAACTAATCAAGGAGAGAAGCAACCTAGAATTAAAGAGAGATGGTTAATCAGTGGAACAGCCTGCCTCCAGAAGTTATGAATGTTCCAAAACTGGAAGTTTTTAAGAAGAGACTGGATGACCACTTGTCTGAAAGGGTATAGGGTTTATTGCCTGAGCAGGGGGTTGGAATGGAAGACCTCCAAGGTCCCTTCCAACTTTATTATTATTATTATTATTATTATTATTATTATTATTATTATTATTATTATTATTATTATTATTATTATTATTATTATTATTATTATTATTATTATTGTTGTTGTTGTTGTTGTTGTTGTTGTTATTGTTGTTGTTGTTGTTGTTGTTGTTGTTGTTGTTGTTGTTACTACTACTACTACTACTACTATTACTATTAGAAAATAGAAAATAGGAAAATATATTGCTACAAACATAATGGTATTAACATAAACAATAGAGATGGACCTGTATAGATTAAATTATAAAGGTAAAAATTTCCCTGTCCAGTTGTGCAGTGCTCATCTCTGTTCCTTGGATGAGGGAGCCAGCATTGTTTGTGGTCATGTAGCCAGCATGACTATACTCCAAAGTCACATGGAATGCTGTTACCTTCCCACCAAAGTGGTATCTATTTATCTATTCACATATACATGGTTTCTAACTGCTAGGTGGGCAGGAGCTGGGGCAAGGAAGAGGAGCTCATCCCGTTGTTAGCACTTGGGTCTCAAACACAGGCTGTCAGCTTTCTAGTTGACAAGCTTAGTGTCTTTAACCACTGAATCAACATGCCCCCTAAATTATAAAAAAAATAATAATTGTAAATTTATACTAATAGGAAGATTCTATGGTAGGATAGGTGGGAAGTACTTCAGCAGGAAAATAGTAACAATAATAGAATTAGCATTAAGATGACAAGAAATAGAATTTTAATTTTGCATAATAAAATGGCTTTTGTGGGAGAAAAAAAACACCAATGTCTGTCTCAGTTATCTATACCTAATTAAAATGAAACAAATACAATACTGTTGTATTCTTATTATTAATTGATATAGGTATATATGCATATAGCATTTAATTGTAAGCAAATTTGAGAATTAGATTTTGATTATACATGCATTATCCCTGAGTTAAGATTGGCTTCCACCTTCCGACCTTCCATAAGGGCTTGAAGACCTGACTGGCAGATGGCTTGGAGCCCCAATGGGGAAGCATCACATTGGAGGTGGTTAATGAATTAAGAGGCAATCCCACAACTCCTGTGCATCCTTCTCTCCCATTTTTTTAAATTCTAATTTTATCTTTGACTGTAATTCCATTTTTATTATTTTAGAAATAGTTATATTTTATTATTTTAATGTTTTAAATGTTTTAAGCTGCTCAGTCACTTCAAAATGAGATGGACAGCAAATTAAATCAAATAAAGCAAAGATTGAACTAGTTGTTTATACTTTGTGATTTGTTTATAATCTTTATTTGTCCTTTTAAACAAGATTATAATATCTATGGATTTTTGTTTAATTCATTAGAAAGTAAATTGGTATTATAATGCTGATGATAATTTATGTTTGAGCATCATACTTTGATTTTGGTTTTGATGCATTTGATTGATGTCTTTGGACAAATTGTCAGAATTAATCTCTCAAGTTAAAATGTTGTATATATATTCACATCTGTGTTGAATAGTTTAGTTTTTTAATATACTTTTACTTCAAATAATAAATAATTGTACTGAGTAGTGAAGTAAATAAGTTTTATTGTTGTGATTTTGATCATTACAATATTCTATTGCATAAAATAAAAAAAATTAAAATGTGTTTGATGCAAATAGATCAGAACAAAATAAATGAGATGTTTATTTCAATATATTTATCAGTATTCAACTAGGAAGAATAACTTATGTCTTTTGTTTTTTTAATGCACTTTTTTCTTTTCTAATGTTTTGTCTATCTTTGCTTTGTTTTCTAAAATTTCTTTTACTTTTTCTTTTTTTTCTTTTTGGAGTTTGTATTTTAACCTTAATTTTCCAAATAAAATTTATTCAAGAATTTTATCAGACATTGATATTGTCTAGAAATAAAATAAGGATGGCTTCCTCTATGGAGAATCAGAATTTTAACCATTCTAAAAATATTATTTGCATTGGATTATACAAATTTTATCAATGTCTTGCAGAATGGGAAATGTCTATGAACAGGATTTGCTTAGAATATAAGAAAATAGTCATAGCAATATGGATAAATATGATAACATGATTGAAAGCAAAGTAGATCAAGGAATTGAAGGGGAAATTTTTTATTTCAGCTTTATATAAAGAAATAAAAAATGTTCCCCAATCCATTTATGTTTAATGGTTAATCAATCTGATCTAAAACAATTTGCATATCTTTATTCATAGATCTGTTTTCTTCAATTTCATATTAACCTGCAGGCATTTTCTGAAGTTCATGAGGAAACCAGGATGCTATTAAGCAATTAATCATATAATACAACATCAATGTTGACAGCTACTGCAATGGAAAGCTGATTTCCCAAATAATTAACTTTTAAAAGCAATTCAATTTTGATATGCCCTAATGCTGATTTCCAAAAAGTTGCCCTAAAGTAGTTATTTTTAATCTTCATTATATATTTTATCATTATATCATTTTTATCTTTTTAATATTCCAATCTAACCAGCAGAGAGATGAAATACACCGTTGTGCAATACATCATTTTAGATAAATGATTTTATTTCATTTCAGAAAAGTAGGCAGCATTTTGGACAGTAATATATATTATCTCTAAACAAGACCAATTTTTCAGGAAGAAATACTTGAGAGTGTGCAGTTATTCAGCAATTATTATGTGGAGAATGATGAAAAAATTGGCAGCTACAGTAGAAACATAGATGATTAGAAATATCAGAAATACAAAAAAGCTGGTACAAATAAATTTGGTAATATCTATCATATTTAAACTCTACTGATATTTATGGAAAAGTATGTATATTTGAACATCAGCTGTGCATTTGGACACATTTTTCTCTTTTCTTTGTCTTCCTTCTGCACTTTATCTTTGTTTTCTTCTCAATAATGGCATCTATCATAAGTTCTTCTTAGATTCATAGAATTAGTTTTTTCAGCTTTATTCATTTCTGTCTTTAACAGGTAGCTAATAAAAATGTATCCAAATGTTTTTAAAAGTAACTAACTTTGGCTCAATTGTGCTGAGATACATTTTGGTACAGAGAAGTTCCCTGAGGATGGATTCCAGCATGGTTCTGAAAGCTTGGAAGACTAAACCTCTCATCACGGTGACTGATTCAGATTGGATCCTGCAACATTATCAAACCTTAATTCAATAGGATAAGCCTACAGTTATTTTCCCAAAAGTTTTGCTCTAAGATTGCATGTTCTATATAACAGCCTGGACAGCTTCCTTAAAGATACAGTATATCTCAAATAAACTGTCCACATTTAAAAAAAAAAAAAAACCAAGTTGTTAAAACAATTTTCACCTGCTTTTCAAACTTCCCTAGTGGGAGAAGATAGTTGAGCTGGTGGTTAGCACTCTATATGAAGTGGACTGTCAGTACACTTTTCAGGGTAGATTACTTCACTGAGACAGACTTTGGTTGTAGTTGTCAATGACCTCTTGAGGGCTCAGAAGGTAATGTTCTTTATAAACGTTTGAAGATGCATTGTGGTTTGGAGTGGTAAGAGTTACTGTGTTGGATTTATGTTTGTTTGTGGGTTTTTTAAATTATTTTTATAGCTTTTACTGTTTTTTGTGAATCCCCCGTCCAGAGTTATATTGTATAAGATGGGTGGCAACATAAAGTAAATAAATAAAATCAAATTACATAAATAAGTTGCATATTCTTTTATGCTCTGATCTTTAATAGCAATAGCACTTAGACTTATACACCACTTCATAGTGCTTTAGAGTCCTCTCCAGTGGTGGGATTCAAATATGTGAACAACCGGTTCTCTGTGTGGATGTCACTTCCAGAAGTCCATTCTGGGCCTGGACAACACAAAATTAGCTACCGGTTCTGCTGAACCAGCTGAATCCCACCACTTGCCCTCTCTAAGTGGTTTACAGAGTCAGCATATTGCCGCCAACAATCTGGGTCCTCATTTTACTGACCTCAGAAGGATGGAAGACCTTATACCACTTATTAGTGCTTTACGGCACTCTCTAAGTGGTTTACAGAGTCAGCATGATGCCCCCAACATTCTAGGTCCTCATTAAGGGCCATTCAAGATCTTTGATGTGATGCCCTAGTTACAACGCCTCTGCATTAATCAAAGTTTGAACTCTACAATCTACTAATCTACAGTATATCAAAGTCCTGCGACCATTTCCCAGCCAAAGATACATTTGGATTTGGGTGACATATCATGGGATATATTCTAGAAGTGAGAAGGAAATGAACGTAAAGTAATTTAAATGTTGTAAGCTTCCAAGAGTTATTGGATACAAATTTCATAAATATATAAACAAACAAACAAATAAATTCAATTCAATAATTCATTCTGTAGACAATCATGTACCATTTAAGCAAAATCAACAATCACAAACTAATGTTCATGTTAATTTGGAAGCTGTAAATGTCTTATCAGGTTTTGGATCACTAATTTATACATTGTCCATCTAACAATTTTCCTGCAACCTTTCTCAGAGCACCTTTGACATCCTTATTTCTCAGGCTGTATATGAGGGGATTGAGTAAAGGGGGCAGGACCGTATACAAGAGAGAAAAAATCTTATTGAAATCTCTCACTTCTTCTGTTTTTGGTATGAGATATACAATCACAATGGCTCCATAGAAAGTAGAGACAACAATCAAGTGAGAAGAGCAAGTAGAAAAAGCTTTTTGTCTGCCTGTGGTAGATGGGATTTTCAGAATGGCAACAATAATATAGATATAGGAGATCAAAGTTGAAACAAAAGGAGGGAAAGTGATGATAAAAACCACAGTGAAAGTAACAAGCTTTACCAGAAATGTGTCACTGCAGGAGAGTTTCAGCAGTGGGAGAGCCTCACAAAAGAAATGGTCGATTTCATTTTGTCCACAAAACTGCAATTGTAAAATCAAGCCCAAGTACAGGGATATGGCTAAAATACTATTGAGCCATGAGCCTGCTGCCAGCTGTATGCATACCTTGCTATTCATAACAGTTGCATAATGTAAAGGCTTGCAAACAGCTAAGAAACGGTCATAAGACATTACAGAAAGGAGATAACATTCTGTACAAACCAGGAATGAACCAAAATAAAACTGTGTGATGCATCCTTTTACAGAGATGGTATTGTCTCCAGTCATGAGAGCAGCTATCATCCTGGGAAGAATGGTTGAACTATATATCATCTCCAGGCAGGCTAAATTTCCCAAAAAGAAGTACATTGGGGTGTGCAGGCATTGATCAATCACAATTACAAGAAGTGTAAGGAAATTGGCCACCATAGTTGAAATGAAGATCACTAAAAAAACGAGGAACAGGAAGATCTGCAGATGATGGAGCTCCCCAAATCCCAAAAGTATAAATTCAGTAATTTCAGTTTGATTCCTCTGCAGTGCATTCATTACACCATATACAGTATAAAAACTACAAGGAGAATATTTGAAACAACTGGTATAATATTGCACACATTACCCAGAAAATACAATAACAGTATATATGCATGCTGATCAGTCACTATCATAAAAGAGAGAGGGTTGCTGGAATTTAGAATTATAGTGTTGATCTCTAGAAGTATTTGAAACACTAATATATGCAGAAGATGAAACTTCCAAAATCTCAAGCTGAAAAATTCTATAGTTATAATTTGTCTCCTGTTCACTATGTTTCTCATAATAAATATCTGAAGTTATTATTTAAACAATTTGAACATGAAATATATAAATTATGGCATGCATATACAATTTCAAATCTCTAATTTTAGATTAAATGATTTTTTTTTCAGTGCAATTTTCTCAAATCTGGAAGTGCACAGATGAGATACATATCAAATCTTACAATCCTCAACCGGCATGGAGAACAGCTTGATAGGCATCTGTATTCAAGTCTCTTAGGAAAAGATGATTTAACTAAATATATATATATATATATATATAGGTGTGAGCTTAAATGGACTCCAGAAGATGGTAGAGGACAGGAAGGCCTGGAGGAACGTTGTCCATGGGGTCGTGATGGGTCAGACACGACTTCGGAACTAACAACAAATATATATATATATAAAAAACTATAATTACTATTTTGAAGACTCAAAAAGAATTGCATGTTTAATAAAACACTTTTTTTTCAGTCGCACATGTGCTCACAATTAACTTAGTGCAAATATATCTGAATAAAATATGCATATAAAAACAATTTTTATCACGGGGTATTGATCTAGCTTCACACTACAAAGCATAAGGAAGCTAAAATTTTTCACATCATGAGTTGAATCCAGATGTGTTAATCTAGAAACTGGAACTGAATTAATAGAAGTAGACTTTTCTATTCTCTACTTTCTCTTTCAGCCCCTATCTGTTCCTGCCCTTCCATGTTGTATAAAAATCTAAAATATTGTGATTGTATGCAGAACTTCCTCTCCCTTTCAGTTATTAGAATTTTAGGTTGTTCTATATTTCCCTTTGACTTTTTTTTAACCCCATTCCTTCATTAAGTGGGAACACTGAAATTGTTATTAATATAATATACACATCATTAAAATATGATATTTTCCAATTTCAGCTCTACTAATAATCAGCTTCTTTCACAGCTAATATTTAAGAATGTAATAGCAAAGTCACTATATAGACTTATTGGAGGTGATGACCCTTTGAGAGCTGTATGCAATGAAATTTCATTTTAATGTATGCCAATTAGTGTTCATTCAAAGTGACAGTAAAGTTATTATTCTATTCTATTCTATTCTATTCTATTCTATTCTATTCTATTCTATTCTATTCTATTCTATTCTATTGAATATTAGGCCTACATATTTATTTCACTTGTGTATTCTAAAAAGTGATACATTCAGAATAGAGTTATCCTTATAAAGGCAGAACTATATTCACATACACATAAATTAATCATTTACCTCCTTTATACTGCTTGCTTGTATTATCTCACAGCAATGCATTTAAAAATGCATGTTTTTTTTTAAAATAGATCTCTTAATAACCAAAGATGACCCCTAAGAGAATAGAAAGAGTAGTTACTACTTAGACTGAAAACATATTATGTTCATAAAAAATTAAGATGATGATTTCAGTTAAAAGAAGGGCATTATGTGTTTTCTTTTTAAAAATGTACTTCTTTCTTTTTATCTCTTTTTTTTTTATTTTTGGATACTTTTTTACTATATTGAAAAAATCTAATAGAAATGAAAGAGATAAAGATAGAGATAGTAGGAAAAGAGATGTATATACATAAATTTTGTGCCAAATATAAACAACGAAAATACTCTACCCCTACTCATTTCTAGAAAAATGTTATAAAAATAGCTGTAATTATATTATATTAATGGGTAAGATATAAGGAATATAAAACATCTACATAAAAACATCTACATCTACATAAAACAACAAATATACAACAAAGATACATTTGACAAATTTCCCCACATTCAAGAATGGATAATTGTGGATTATGTTTGGTGGTGAAGTAAATGTATTTAAGTAATTAAAATTTATCTTGTGCTACACATGTCAATAAATATATTAAACAATACATAAATGATGCATTTCTCTTTTTACAATAATGAGTAATCTTTGATTAAATTAGAGATAAAGTAAGCAGAATTAACTTTAAGATCCTTGTGTTTCTGACTACAATTCACTCCTTCATGAGAAAGAAATCTAGGGACAAATAAACAAATAAATAATAAATCTCACTAATTTACTTAGGGGGTGTGAATCAATCAAGTTTTTTTTGCTGTTTTCCAGCTAAATCATAACCATAATTCAGAAAGCTTAATGAAAAGCATTATGTGACACAGACATTCTTATAAGGATACAATGACTTACTACATCTTATTCATCCAACATGTTCTATTCTGTTCTCCTTCGCTTGTATGAGATCAGAGATGTTATTAAAGAAATCTCCCTTTGGGTGTTATTAAAAAAAAATCTTAAGAGATTTTGAGTAATGACTGAAATGGGAATGCTCAACTCTATTGAAATTTGTTATAGCATCAAAATTACATTTGAAATAATATCATAGATTGTGGTAATTGCTAAAATCCTTACTCAATATATTATTTTGTTATTAACCTATTCTATTTTAGATTATTGATTGGAAACAATAGGAGAGAAATTGACTTACTATTCTGCATACAGGATTTCTGTAAAGTTCTCGTTACAAAAATAGGATGCTAGAATTGATGTATCACTACTCTGATTTATTTAGTATTTTCTCATTTTCATGTTACTAAGATCTAATATCATTGTTCATAAAGGCAAAAATATAAATTGAGTTCATGATTGTTTCAGAACTATTGTTGAATGAAGTCTTTGTCATGATTCGATCATTTCCTCATCCAACTGAAATTGCAGTTCAAGAATCTTGCAAGGTGAACAATTCAGATGGTCTTTCTATACTTTTATAAGCATAGCTTCCTGCAGAACTGGGGAGCTGACTAGCAAGCATAGAAAGGAAACACTGGACTTTCCGAATGTGTAGACAATCTACTGAAGATTATTATCTTCAATCCCTTTAGTTTTCAAGGACAGAGTTTGAAAATAATTTTAAAAATAACATTCAGAATAAAGCACCTAGCCAAGGAAGCAAACTGTTCTGACAACCATAGTCGTTCTCCTACTCTCTTACTAACTTTTCCAGATGTGGATATTTAAGTAGTACCTTTTTTTTTTTTTGGTCTGGGAAGTACAATGTTTCAAATTCAGGCAAAACAGAAGAATGGCAGAATTGATTTTCATAGGCTTGATAACAGTAGTTTAATAGTTTATTAGTCTTTAATTTTCTCTAACACCACATCCTCATCCTCATCCTCATCCAGCAGCTGTTCCTTATATGTTTTAGCCTCCAGTCCCCTAATCATCTTTGTTGCTCTTCTCTGTACTCTTTCTAGAGTCTCACCTTCTTTTTTACATCATGGTGACCAAAACTGGATGCAGTATTCCAAGTGTGGCCTTACCAAGGCATTGTAAAGTGGTATTAATACTTCACGTAATCTTGATTCTATCCCTCTGTTAATGCAGCCTAGCACTGTGTTGGCTTTTTTGGCAGCTGCAGCACACTGCTGGTTCATTTTTAAGTGATTGTCCACTAGTCCAAGATCCCTCTCACAGTTACTACTATTGAGCAAGGTATCCCCTATACTATACCTGTACATTTGGTTTTTCTTGCCTAAATGTAGAACCTTACTTTTTTCACCATTACATTTCATTTTGTTAGATAGCACCCAGTGTTCAAGTCTGTCCAAATCCTCCTGTACCTTAAGCCTGTCTTCCAGAGTGTTGGCTATTCCTGCCAGTTTGGTATTGTCTGCAAATTTGATGAGTTCCCCATCTATCCCCTCATCCAAATCGTTGATGAAGATGTTGAAGAGCACTGGGCCCAGAACAGAGCCCTGGGGCACCCTACTACACACTTCCCTCCATGTAGATGTGGTTCCATTGAGGACCACACACTGAGTATGGCCGGTCAGCCAACTACGAATCCATCTGGTGGTGATGCTGTCTAACCCACATTTTTCTATCTTATCAAGTAGTAGGTTGTGATCTACTTTATCAAATGCCTTACTGAAGTCCAAGCAAATTATATCCACAGCATTCCTCTGATCCACTAATTTTGTCACTTGGTCAAAGAATGCAATAATAATAATAATAATAATAATAATAATAATAATAATAATAATAATAATAATAATAATAATAATAATAATAATAATAATAATAATAATAATAATAATAATAATAATAATAATAATAATAATAATAATAATAATAAGTTGGAAGGGACCTTGGAGGTCATCGAGTCCAACCCCCTGCTCAGGCAGGAAACCCTATACCATTTCGGACATGGCTGTCCAGTCTCTTCTTAAAAACTTCCAGTGTTGGAGCATTCACCGCTTCTGGAGGCAGGTTGTTCCACTGGTTAATTGTTCTAACTGTCAGGAAGTTTCTCCTCAGTTCCAGGTTGCTTCTCTCCTTGACTAGTTTCCATCCATTACTTCTTGTCCTGCCCTCAGGCGCCTTGGAGAATAGCTTGACTCCCTCTTCTTTGTGGCAACCCCTGAGATATTGGAATACTGCTATCATGTCACCCCTAGTCCTTCTTTTCATTAAACTAGACATACCCAATTCCAGCAAACGTTCCTGATATGCTTTAGCCTCCAGTCCCCTAATCATCTTGTTGCCCTTCTCTGCACTCTTTCTAGAGTCTCAACATCTTTTTTACATCGTGGTGACCAAAACTGGATGCAGTATTCCAAGTGTGCCTTACCAAGGCATTGTAAAGTGGTATTAATACTTCACGTGATCTTGATTCTATCCCTCTGTTAATGCAGCCTAGCACTGTGTTGGCTTTTTTGGCAGCTGCAGCACACTGCTGGCTCATATTTAAGTGATTGTCCACTAGGACTCCGAGATCCCTCTCACAGTTACTACTATTGAGCAAGGTACCCCCTATACTATACCTGTGCATTTGGTTTTTCTTGCCTAAATGTAGAACCTTACTTTTTTCACCATTGAATTTCATTTTGTTAGATAGCACCCAATGTTCAAGTCTGTCCAGGTCCTCCTGTATCTTAAGCCTGTCTTCTGGAGTGTTGGCTATTCCTGCCAGCTTGGTGTCATCCGCAAATTTGATGAGTTCCCCATCTATCCCCTCGTCCAAATCGTTGATGAAGATGTTGAAGAGCACTGGCCCCAGAACAGAGCCCTGGGGCACCCCACTGCACACTTCCCTCCATGTAGATGCGGTTCCATTGAGGACCACACGCTGAGTACGGCCGGTCAGCCAGCTACGAATCCATCTGGTGGTGATGCTGTCTAACCCACATTTTTCTATCTTATCAGTAGTAGGTTGTGATCTACTTTATCAAATGCCTTACTGAAGTCCAAGTAAATTATATCCACAGCATTCCTCTGATCCACTAATTTTGTCACTTGGTCAAAGAATGCAATAAGGTTTGTCTGGCATGATCTGTTTTTGACAAACCCCATGTTGGCTTTTAGTAATGACTTTGTTTGCCTGTAGGTGTTCGCTGATTCATTGTTTGATTATCTTTTCCAGAATCTTCCCAGGTATTGAGGTCAGGCTGATAGGTCTGTAATTTCCTGGATCCATTTTTTTTCCTTTTTTGAAGATGGGAACTACATCAGCTCTTTTCCAGTCCTCTGGTAGTTCCCCAGTGCTCCAGGATCTTTGAAAAATATCGTTCAGTGGTTCTGAGATCACATCTGCCAGTTCCTTGAGAACCT
Source organism: Azemiops feae (assembly GCA_023970755.1). Lineage (NCBI taxonomy): Eukaryota > Metazoa > Chordata > Lepidosauria > Squamata > Viperidae > Azemiops > Azemiops feae. The sequence continues at coordinate 249,932 of JALGBA010001050.1, read as the reverse complement.
TGGGGTGTAATCCATCTGGTCCTGGTGATTTGAACTCATCTAGGCTGGACAGGTGCTCACTTACCGTTTTCTTGCCTATCTTAACTTGCGTTTCTATTCTGTTTTTTATGGCACTATTTTTGGTAGGTTGGTCTGTTTTTTCCTTTTGTGTAAAGACAGATGCAAAAAACGAGTTAAATAGTTCTGCTTTCTCCCTGTTGCTTGTCACCTTCTTGCCACTTTCACCCACTAATGGACCAATCATTTCCTTCACTTTTTCCTTGTTTTTTACATGTTGAAAGAAGCTTTTTTTTGTTATTTTTGACTTTGGTCGCAAGCCTTAGTTCATTTTGAGCCTTAGCTTTCCTCACTTCATCTTTGCAGGCTCGGGCTATTTGCTGATATTCTGACTTAGTTATGTGCCCCTCTTTCCACTTTCTATACTTGTCCTTTTTATCTTTCAATTTATCAGAGAGTTCTTTATGCAGCTATGCTGGTTTCTTTTGAGAACTGTTATTTTTCCCCTTTGTTGGTATTGTGCTAGACTGGGCTTTTATTATCTCACTTTTCAAACTTTCCCAAGCTTCTTGAGTTGTTTTCCCCTTGAGGATTCTTATCCATGGAATCCTTCCCAAGCCCTCTCTAAGTTTATTGAAATTAATTCTCTTAAAGTCCAAGACTCTAGTTTGACTGTGTTCTATTGCTTGTGCTTCCATAATGTTGAATTCCAATATTGCATGATCACTTCCTCCGAAGGTTCCTGTGGCTTCAACACCTTCTATCATTTCATCTCTGTTAGTGAGAATTAGATCCAAAATGGCCAATCCCCTAGTTCCCTTCTTTTTGGGAGAGAAAGTTGTCTGCTAGGTTTGCAAGGAATCTGTTTGATCTTCCACTTGGTGCAGAGTTTGTCTCCCAGTTGATGTCAGGGTAGTTAAAGTCCCCCATTACTATTGTGATGTGCTTCCTACATATCTTAGTTAGCTGACTAGCGAAAAGTTCGTCTATTTCCTCTGTTTGGTTGGGTGGCCTATAGTATACACCTATGGCAATGTCATCCCCCCCCCTTTTATATTGACCCAAATGCATTCAAGACAGTTTTCATCATTGTTGTGCTCTATTTCTGTAGAGATGTAGTTATTTCTTATATAGAGAGCAACTCCACCTCCTCTTTTATTTGGTCTGTTTCTTTTAAATAATTTAAATCCCTCTAGTTGTGTGTTCCATTTGTGGGTTTCATCCCACCATGTTTCCATAATGGCGACAATATCATATCCCCTCATTAACTTGAATTTCTAGTTCACCCTGTTTGCTGTTCATACTCTGTGCATTGGTGTATAGAGATTTGAGTCCTTTATGACTGACCCAGTGTTTACTTTCTACATAACCTGTGTGATGCCTGAGTTCCCCTATTGTCTTACCACCTATTTGGTTAGTGCACTTTGTGTGGCACTCACTATTAGAAGCTTGATTTTGACAGCAAGGTTGATATTATTGTCCACACACACATCTATGTTACATCACAGTCCTTGCTGGCATTCTTGATTATTTTAGAAATACGCTTGTTGTCCCTTGTTGTCCCTTGTTGGCAGTAGCACCTGGAAGACACCTGACCTCTTTCAAAACCTCTGTGTCCTTTCCTAAATTTACATCCCTTATAATTGAATCATCAACCAGAAGGTGGCTTCTCTTTTTGGATGCCTTTCTGTTCTTGCATGAGTGATGTGTAATATCTGATTCACACTGCTCCCTGTCGAAAACAAATTCTTCATCTCGGACCACGATCCCCTGCTTATTTGAGTTATCATCATAAATACCTTTACCTGTCTCCTTAATGTCCCTATTAAGGTCAGCAAGGGCACTGTATCTGTTGTGCAGGGACACAGTGAAAGCTTTGTGTTTATGGTTCACAGCTCTCATCCTGCCAGATCCCACGGTTGTCCACACTGCCCTTCTCCTGCAGGGTCTTTGTGTTAGAGGGGGCTGATAGCGCGGAGACTCAATAGAGTAGAAGGGCTGAACTGGACACCTAATTTCTGCCTGAAAAGCACAGATTACAGACCCTAGATAAATAGTCGGTCCTTGTAGACTAGTCATTTGTTTACAGATAGGATAGTTTCCAAGTTTGAAAAGGGTACTGCGAAAGACAGCTGAAAAACAAGTGTTGCACTGAACTAAGCCAGACATTCTTAGATACAAGGAATCTCAGACGCACTTGCCCTGAATGTACCACTGCTGTTTTTGATTTTTAGTTATAGCTACTTTTCTGCTCTACCCTCCACAAACTTACAGATTGTAGCACTTCCCAGCAAGCTCTGGGCAGTTTAAATGCAGTTTAAATGCAATGGAGATCCAATCAGCAGGGCCCCAGCTACTTTTCTGCTCCACCCTCCACAAACTTACAGATTGTAGCACTTTAATTAAATTAAATAAGCCTTGGGGAATCTGAATCTTTATTCCAGAGTCAAGTGTTGTGGCAGAAAAAGGATTAGTTCCTGAGTCATGCTTGAAGACACAGTTCAATCAATGGAAGCCTAAACATTACAAAATAATTATATAACAAATGGACAAAAAACATTGAAAGACAAATAGTTCCTTAGCTAACTAGGTCCTATGCGACTTCAATTGTATTTGGAAGTTTACTGGTAACCAATGCAGCTTAGATATGAGGGAAACTACTTGGGCATAATTGTTCAAGCCAATGCATTCTGCACATACTGCAGCAGAAAGACTACTTGGTTTTAAATTTATTTTGAAATTATTTCATCATCAATTTTTAATTAGAATTGTAATTTGTAATTTGTTTTGTAAATGTCCATATATATGTAACTTGAAATTTTATGTGCTTAAGTAAAGTTTATTCAAACATGTTTCAATTACAGCTTTATTAGAAAATGCCATATTATTTCATAAATATTTTATCAAAAATGTTGATAGAAGCTTTTACAATAAAAATTACACTAGAGCAGACATGTCAAACTCGTGATGTCACGTGACATCACGCAACATATCGGAACTGTTTTGCCATTGCCGGTAATGGGGTGGGCACAGCTTCCACCTGATGTGTCCAGCCCATGGGCCAGCAGTTTGACACCCCTGCATTAGAGGATCATATGAATTATCAGTTTTACCACTCTATCGATAAAAAGTCAAAGCCAATCACTAAAAGGAATAGTGATAAGTGGGAGAGGAGAAACTTGAGGATTGCAGATTGTGAAAACATTAATATGAACTTTACTCATATTTAAATCACTGAAACATAATATTTAATATAACAGACGTAGACTAGTATTAAATATTCAGGAAGCAATCACCATGAGCTGTATTTAATTTAATAATTTAATATATTTTTTAATGATTGTATTTAAACTAAATTAAACATTTTCCATAGTCCTTTCCAGTTTTTGACCTGATCTTTGCTGGAATATAATCTAGCATGCCATTCAAAGCCCACATGCAGCAAAGACAAATAATAGTGACAAGAAAAGTATTTTGTACAGTCTAATTTCTATCATCATTCAAATTAATTAATTAATTAATTAATTAATTTTCTGTTCATTTATCCATTAAAGGAAAGAATATACTTAGACTTCAGTCTCCAATTCACAAAGGGAGTTTCAGAATATGTGCCATTACCTTTTTCATGGCTTCTTTGACATCTTTGTTTCTCAGGCTATAAATGAGGGGGTTAGCAATGGGTGGAAGGACTGTGTAAAGGACAGAAGCTAGTTTATTGAGGTTAATGGTTTCAGTTTTTGGTATTAGATATACAATTATTAATGCTCCATAGAAAATAGAGACAACAATCAGATGAGAAGAACATGTAGCAAAAGTCCTTTGTCTCCCAGTAGTGGTTGGAATTTTCAGGATAGCAATAATAATATATGCATAAGATGTCAGTGTCAAAAGAAAAGGAGGAAAAGTAAAGATGAATGAAACTACTATTGTAACATTTTTCACAAGGTTGATGTGATTGCAGGAAAGTTTTACAAGTGGGAGAGAATCACAATAGAAGTGATCAATTTCATGTGGACCACAGAATTGTATTTTTAAGATCATACCTAAAAATATAGATGTAAATACCATGCTATTCAACCAAGAGGCAAGAACTAATTGAATACAAACTCTCATTGTCATAGTTGTTGCATACTGGAGAGGCTTGCAGATAGCTAAATATCTGTCAAATGACATCACAGAGAGGAGGTAGCACTCTGTACTAATCAGGAATGCGAAGAAATATAGCTGGGTAATACAACCTGAAACAGAGATTTTCTTGTCTCCTGTCAGAAAGCTAGCTAGAATTCTAGGCAGGATGGTTGAGCTGTAGAAAATCTCTAAGCAGGACAAATTTCCCAAAAAGAAGTACATTGGGGTATGCAGACTTTGATCATTCACAATAAGAAGAATAGCAATAATATTGGCAGCCATGGTCATGATATATATTACCAAAAAAAATAGAAACAGAAAGATCTGCAGATGATGAAGTTCTCCAAATCCAAGAAGAATAAATTCTGTGATTTCAGTCTGATTTCTCCACATTATGTTCCTTATAAGTTAATGTTGGTTCCTGAAATAATTTTTAAACATGAGATTCCTAAGTGATGTTTATATTTCTAGAAGTATCTGTCAAATATTTGTTCCAATTAAAGAAAAGAATTGATCTATAAAATTTATTTCAAACTTTCCTTTCAGAATGGCACATGAGAAATTTGGCTTCCATTTTCCAACTGATTCCCAGATAACACATGAGAAATAAAGCTTGAAAAACAACATGGAAACAGCTTGCTATCATGAAGCAGAAATCTATTTCAGAGAAAAGGAATCTAGTTAAAATGTAAAAGACATTTTAAATGAATTCAAGGATGAATCCAATTATTTTTATGCTGTGTTGAAATTGTTTCAAATAAATATACACATAACTTTCATAAAAACTAGTGGGAACATATTAAATTAATAAAATAAAGTTAGAATGCAAACAACAAAAGAAGATTCTGGTTTTATCATTGAGAAAATTTGTTTTTTTTTAATCCAATTAGTAGACTAATTAAATTATGAACACCGTTTATTTCGGCACAGGTTGGTCATAGAATGATCTGCCTGTTCCTCTTTTTCTCCATAGTCTTTATGAACTGACCTTCATCCTGGCAAATAAATTTATCTCTCTTACCTGGTATTACCATCAGGGTTAATTTTTAATATCTATTTTTAGCATTTGACCATAATTATAGGATTTATATTCAGTTCATCTGAGCATAATTATTTTAAATCACATTTACTTGAAAGATTTTAAGGTACTTTTTAACAATTAAACATTCTTAGTAAAGCATTTTAAGACAATAGATGATTTAGAGCTAATAATAAAAATACATTATTTGTAAGGAGTATGAACAAGACAATGTGGTACATATCTTTATCGTGGCAAATTTATTTACTGAAATTACCTATAGTCCAGGAATTAAATTGTACAGTATCTTTCTTTTCCCCATTTGCATGAATGTAAAAGTACTTGGTATAAGTCTGTTCCTCGTTCTTTTCTTTATATCTGATACCATATCAAACAAAACTCTCCCATTGGGAAACATTTGACTTCAGTAAAAATAGTTGGCATCACAAGAGACTAATTCTCAAAGAAGGCTATAGGGACAATTATTAGTTGTAGTCCATGGAAAAATCTATAAATATGGAGTTGAATGTAGACATATAGAAAATGTCTGAATAAAACCAAGAAAGCACCAATTTTCTTTTCTCTCAATAATGTCAAATATGCATGTTTATATATAGTTTAAAATAATGCTTGAAAGCTTTTAATTTCTTATTAGTCATTAAATTAGATTGAGATTTAATCATGCTTAGAATATTGTGGGATTCATAATAACCTAAATATAATAAAATTCAGTCTATTGGACTAGTTTCAAACTTTTTCCTCCAGTCTTAGGAGACTCTTGTTTGTTTCTTAAAACAATATTTCCTTCATTGTAGGAGGAGAAGAATTTAATCCCCTGAAGTGTAGAAGCCTTTTATACCTGGGATTAAAAAATTTGGATCCATCTGGTACTCAAATCAAATGAACTAAATTGTGATCTGACCTTTGCATTATGAAGCATGGTTCAGTGTCCTTATTTCTAGAGAGTGGTCATTTACAAAAGTTTGGCTGCATCAAAAAAACAAAGGGGGAGAGACAGAAAGAAACACACAGAGAGAAACACGGTGCTCTCTCTCTCTCTCTCACACACACACACACACACACACACACACAGGGGGGAGGGAGGGAGGGAGCGAGAGGGAGAGATGAATGTATGTATGCATGGACACAGATTCTGATAGCCCAACAAGGTAGACAAGACTAAGAAACCAATGTCATATAATTCAAAATTACTTTTATAATAACAGCTTCAGTAATAGAATTTTAAAAGTTTGAATATGTTTCCATCTTTACTCACTTTATCTTCATGTGAACTAGGAAGAAGCTTGTCTGACAATTACCTTGGTAGAGGCTTTTCCTCTGTTTTTCACAATCAGACTTCTATTATTATGCCTATATGCATGCTTACATATTACTATTCTAGGATTTTGTTTTTATTTTGGATGTTCTAATGCTGTTAGAATTACTTTGGAGATTTTTAACCATTGTTAAACACCAGGAGTCCCTAAGATTATGTCTATACACAAAATAATAAAAAAAAATTATTCTTAAAGAATGCTTCACCTTTTTTGCTAATGTGAGAGAAAAACTCTTCAGATCTTTTGTGCAGTCCTAGGAAATAAAGCCTGTATCAGACTTTGGACATTCAGATTTGGGAGTAAAGTCTTCAACTATTTAAAAGAAATATAACTTTATGCCATCAGAGGTTGTGTCCTAAATGATGTACAGACTTTTCAGTTTATTAGAAATGTCTGTCTACTTTATGGATTAATCTTCAATTAAGGTTGCTTTACAAGCTTAGCAATTAGTGATATCACAAACAGATTTTGAACTCAGATTTGGTATCAGTAGAGAGGTATTTATTCATTTATGGTTAACAATATCAAAATATGCAGCATGTTGAATTCTATGTAATAAAATAATCAAATTCAAAAATGTGTCTAACTAAAGCCTGGCTATAGATTTCTTTTTCTAGGGTTTCATGTATATTTAAATAACCAAGGAACAATAGGAACATCATAACAACATCAGTCCCACAAGCACATACTGAAAGTTATATATGAGAAAGCAATGATATATACTAGATGCCTTCCAAGATTATTTTAACAATATTACTTAAGGAGCATAATTCAGGGAAACAGCACCAATTTGTCCTTAGTTAATTAAAAAAAAACTGGATTTCATTAAAATTTGAATGGGACACTAAAAAGAACCAACAAGCTACTGGCTAGATTGGGAAATAACAAGATAATAAAATATCTTGGAAGAATGCAGTGGCAAACCAGTTGCATATTGTTGCCAAGTAAGCTGCAAGGTTATGCTTAGGAAATCATCAGGAGTTGAACTTAACGAGTGGGTCTCATCTTTTTTTAAATTCATGAATTACTTCCACCATATTTACTGATTCTGGGCTTAAAAATTTCTTTTCATGAGATCACATAAATTCTAAAACTTTTTTCAGTAATTTCTTTATTATAATTCAAGAGTGACCTTTAATGACAGATAATGATACCTAATCATAAAAGTATCTGCTACCTTTTAACAGTATGCCCCCTAAATATATTGTCACTCCTCCAGATTTTTTTATCCACTTCCAGTATTGAGAATGGCAGGAACATTGTCATGTCTTTCATTAATCACTAATCACTGCTGATTACTATTAAGTTTTTTTTTTGGTTGTTGTTGTTATATTTGACTTCTCTCTTCCCAGATGCTCAACTCTAACACTTCAATGTGGTCATAAAATCATCTACTTCCAAGTGAAAAAGGGAAAGTGAGAAATTAATGTGGTCAACATGACCAAATCCTTCCATAAATGTGAAATATTAAGTTCCTTGGTAGCCATTCTTTGAGCTGGGACTGAATTAACACTAGATTTATTAATTAAGAATGAAAGCTAAGGCAAAAATGTTTGTTCATTGTTATCAACTACATGCATAAAAAGAGATATATTTTACTTTTGTTCTATGAATCCTTGATAGTTTCTTCCATATCAAGTGATTGTTTCTTCAGCTGTTTCCTCAGGATCTAAGGAATTGGGGAAAAAAAACTATTTCAAAGACATTACTGTTACTCAAACAAACTGCCAGAAGATAAAACATGACGAGTTCCAATATAGGACAATATCTGAGGTTTGATGTTATCTAATTTAGCTTATAATTACTATTAATTCTACAGATTCATTTGAACTCATTCAGAACTAATTTAAATAAATTTATTTTTGTTTCATAATTAGGCTCTCCTGAGATTTAACTCTAGAGATTAGATATTCAGCAAAGGCAATAAAATGAGAGACAAACCAAGTAGGTTAGACATTTTTTTCTTCCTAAAAGAAACCCAAAGATCAATGAAAGAAGAATGTGATAAGTATATTAGTGTGTAATATATATGTAAAGATGCAGCAGTTGAACTTTACATAAGTTCTTTTCCTCAGTTACCTGCAATGGAGGTATTTCCTATAATTTTCAGTTATGCACATCTTATATATAGTAGATAATCGTAGGATTTTTTGAAATGTTGTGGCAGGGATGGAGAGAAAACAGTCCTAATTCCTCATTTAATCAGCCTTTGGATTATGTTAAATAATTAATTATGAATAGAATAGAATAGAATAGAATAGAATAGAATAGAATAGAATAGAATAGAATAGAATAGAATAGAATAGAATAGAATAGAATAGAATAGAATAGAATAGAATAGAATAGAATAGAGCTGGAAGGGACCTTGGAGATCTTCTAGTCCAGACCCCTGCTTGAGCAGGAGAATCTATACCATTTCAGACAAGTGACTGTCTAGTCTCTTCTTAAAAATCTCCAGTGATTGAGCGCCCACGATTTCTGAAGGCAAGCTGTTCCACTGATATTGTAACAATTCTAATATAAAATGATATGTCAGTCATTTTCCCCCCTTGGTAGAACAGTTCTTTCAAAATATATGGGTCATTGAATGACACTAAATGATACTGCTACTACCATTAGGAAATTAAACAAATGTTTACTTATAGCATCTCATTAAAATTGCCTGCAGTTTTAAGCATTACTGATTACTCATCCAATGGGGGGGGGGGAGATGATACATAGATAATAGATAGATGATAGACAGACAAACAGACAGATAGACAGACAGAGAGACAGACAGATGTATAGGTATATCTCCCACCTCTATTAAATAGATAAAATCAAACAGTATTCAGAATTCTGTAGTGGCACATGGATTGTTAAATAAATACTCTTAATATATTCAATCAGCAGGTTGTCTACTATCAAAAACAAAACAAACAGACAAACAAAAGAAATAGCTTATATAACAAAAAAGGATAGGCAATAGTAATAGTATTAGGATAGAAAGATATTCCTTAATGTCACATTGAAAGTTGAAAGAATGAGGAAAGGAAGAGGGAAAGGGAGAGGGAGAAGGGACTTGCATATTTGAATGTAATCTCAATGTTTCAAAAAAATATGGCTTGTATGCTTTGGTAGGATGAAATGCCAGGACAGAAATTGAAAGAGATGAGTTGATTCAAGGATATTTCTTCTTTTAGGCAGAAGAAACTTTCGTCCAGACATGATGGCAACCTGTATAAAATACAATCAGTGACATCATACATCTCTTGGTGCATCATCTACATTTTGCTGCATTGCTTGGTAAAGTCTCATTTTCTCTTCCAATCTCTGCTATCCAATCAATTCCACATTGTTTTCTTTCCCTCATGAAATAGAATAGAATATCTTTATTGTCACTGTGTATCTCACAACAAAATTAAGTGCTGTTCACAGTGCACACTACACACAAGTAAGAACCACAAGTAAAAATATTATATACAAACATTCTTTACATTCTATTCACCATTGTGCTGCCCCTAATATTGCATTTCAATGTTGCACTATACAGTAGTATTTAATATGGTTACAGTCTGGGACTATTTTTCAGCCTATTTGTCTTTGTATTTATTATCCTGTAGCATCTGCCAGATGGTAATAGTTCAAAAAAAGAATGACCAGGATGAGATAAGTCTTTAAGAATGCTTTGAGCTTTCCTAAGACAGCAGGAACTGTACAGTTCATCTGGGGGGGGGAGGAGAGGGCAGCCAATAGTCCTCTGGGCGATGGTAATGACCCTCTGGAGCACTTGCCTATCTGCTACTGTGCAGTTGGCAAACCACACACAAATGCAATGCTCTCTATGGAGCAGCGGTAGAAGGTCACCATAGACTGTGCTTCAAAGAATTATTCCTAAGTTTGTAAAGATTAAAGTATATGACTATGTGGAGAAAAGAATCAAAGAAAAATATAAAGCCAAAAACTATTTAAAGTCAATTCATTTTTCAGAAGATAATTTCAAGCTTTCATGATTGTCTCTGTCTAGCTGAAATAGGACTTAACTGCCTTTGTGAAACCTTGGTGCTTGCAAATTCACCATTTCCCCCCCAAAGTTTCATGAATTTATCTAAAACCAAAACAGAATTCAAAGGGGTACAATGCCAAGTTTTTTAAAAAATTGGGTCACCTTCATATCTTCATGTTTAATTTTCCTTATAAAATGTAATGAAGCAAAAAATGAATTCCCCCTCCAGAAGAAAAAAGAAAAAACCTAGAACACCTTTGAAGTTTTCTAATCCAACTCCCTGTTCAAGCAGACAAATAGCTGTCCAGTGTCTTTCTGAAAGCCTCCAGTGATGGAACACCCACGACTTCTGAAGGCAAACTATTCCATTGGTTGATTGTTCTCATTGTTATGAAATTTCTCCTTAGTTCTAGGTTGCTTCTCTCCTTGTTTAGTTTCCATCGGTTGTTTCTTTTCTTGTCTTTTGATGCTTTGGAAAAATAGTTTGATACCTCCCCCTTTGTCTTTGTAAGAGTCCCTCAAATATTGCTGCTATCATGTGTCTATGTCTCACTGCTATTATATCTGCTATCATGTCTGCTATAACTACTTTTAGTCAATCACATCTTTTCCAGGATATTCAGAGCACTGAATTGAAGCAAACATTCTTATTTAACCCAAGCTGAAACATAACTTTTGTTAAAGTGATAAAATGGATTTAATCCAGAAATTGTGAATATTTTATTCCCAACCAGTAAAAATAATAACACTTACTGTTTATTGTACATTAAAAAATACAAGAAAAAGAAACAATGGGGGATTTAGGGTATAATTGGCTTTAACTGCTTCCTGGAATGTTTTAAATGTGTGTGTATGCATATATGTATGTACACCTGTATATAATTCTTCCATTCCTTCTCTTTCAAGTTATATAATATGTTCCTTGTGCTATGTATAATTTTATGAATTAAGAGCAATCCTTATATTTCATGGTAAATATAATTAAAAAGAACACCTTTAGGTCCTAGGCATATGACACAAACCTGGTTTACTTGTAATCAGCAGGTCTTTTAACAAAAACTAGTAAGAAATACAATACAATAAATACAATAAATACAATACAATACAGTACAGTACAGTACAGTACAGTACAATACAGTACAGTACAATACAACACAACAAGCTATCTAATAGAGATATAGAGGTAGGAGTTCTAAGAAATTTCCAAGTGTTTGCCATAGTGATACAAATTCATTCTATAAGATTATCTTGTTTGTTTGTTATAATTAAAAAAATTAACCAACTTATTTTTAAATACAGTACTGAAAAAACTAAGTTCCATAGTTGTTGCTAGAATAAAACAGTGGCAAAACCATAAATATATATTACATTTTTATTATAAACACATGCCTTAAGTTGAATCTGTTTTTCAGAACAGCTGATACCATCACTATTGATATATTATGAGAAAGGCAGACCAAGGAAACAAAACTGCCACCATCACTGATTTCCTCCTTCTGGGTTTTGGAGAATTACATGGTCTTCAGATCATCTTATTCTTTGTATTCTTTGTTGTCTACATTTTGACTATTATGGCAAATTTTCTCACCATTTTTCTGATACTGACTGATGTGCATCTACACACACCCATGTATTTCTTTCTTGGGAATTTGTCCTGTTTGGAAATGATATACAGTTCTACTATCCTCCCCAAAATGTTGGCCAGTCTCTTGACAGGGGACAAATCCATCTCTCTCAAAGGATGCATGACACAACTATATTTCTTTGGTTTCTTAGCTAGCACAGAATGTTGTCTCCTCTCTGTAATGTCTTATGATCGCTTCCTAGCCATATGTAGACCTTTACATTATGCTACTTCAATGAAGGGCAGGCTTTGCATCCAGTTAGCAGCTGGCTCTTGGATCAGTAGCATGGCATTAACTTCTATATACTCAGTCTTGATGTCAACACTTTGGTTTTGTGGTCCTAATGAAATAGATCACTTCTTTTGTGAATCGCTGCCATTAATAAGACTCTCATGCAGTGACACAACCCTTGTGAAATATGTCAGTGTATTTATGACTTTTATATTAACTTTTCTCCCTTTTATTTTGACTGTAATATCTTATGCATGTATCATTAATACCATTTCAAGAATCTCATCCAGTACTGGAAGGCAAAAGGCCTTTTCCACCTGTTCTTCTCACTTGATTGTTGTCTCTCTTTTTTATGGGACACTAATCATCACATATCTCATGCCAGAAACCAAAGGCACGAAAAACCCCAGTAAAATATTTTCGGTTTTGTATACTGTCCTTCCACCTTTTTTCAACCCTCTGATATATAGTCTAAGAAATAGAGATGTCAAAGAATCCCTGAATAAACTATTACACCGATTTTAGAAAGATATATTTTGACTTGAGGATAAAACACATTAAAAATTGTCATCCTCCACATGGTCAGGTATAAAAGTCCCATTCAACAGAACAATTTATGCAATAATACCATATATGCTTAATTGGTAGTAAATTCCACTAAATTGAATAGCGCTTATTGTCATACAAATAGTGCAGACTTACAGAGTAAAAGATACTTTACAAAAATTACAAAAATTAAAAGCAACAAAAATAAGACAAAATAAGTTTTGAAGAAACACTGTTCTTTCCAATCTGATTAGAAAGACAAGAAAGATTTTAGGTATCAAGTTAATCCACTTTGGATTCTCATAAGCATTCTTATGTTGCTGTTGCTATTGCATAAAGATGCCATACAAATTTCCAACCTCAAAATATTTATTAACAGTGAAGGAAGTGACAATAATAAGTCTTTGTGTAGAAACCAGACAAGAGGTATATAGTAGGGAAACCAGACAAGAGGTATGTAGTAGGGAAATGTAGTAACTGTTACCAAAATGCCTCTTTACCAGGAAACACCCTAACCCCTATTTCTGTAAATAAATATTATGCTTGGGCTTTTGCAGTATATGCATATATATATTACAAAGTTGAACACAAAGGACAGAGGACAGTGTGTGTGTGCCCACTTTAAATATCATTAAAGATGTCTTCAATTTGGTTATATATTTGGTACACTTCATTAAGGAAGTTGGCAAGTGAGAAGGCAGAATTTAAAGGCTTACTTCTATAATTTTATTTTTCTGCCAGAAATAGAAACAAGTGAAAGATTAGCTTTGAAGAGAAACTGGAAGTTACTTTAGATCCAATTGATTACTCTTGTGAAATAATTTTAAATGGCATAGAATAGTTAGTTGCAGAGAGTGGAAAACTACTGAAACTACTAGCTATATCTTAGATCCTGTTTGGAAATATTCCACTTGTAGAGTTCACAATACATTGAACATAAATGGAAGAAACTCAAAAGGTTATGTGACAGTAAAGTGATTCCTGAGATTATTGTTTTTTACAGAGTTAAACCTGCATCAATGACACTGTTTGTTCCTATGTATAAATACCAGTTATTTTGAATGTTTTCAGTTTTCCACTAAAACTAGTGGTTTTAGTACATACTATTTGTGATTGAAGCATTTTGAATTATAATAAAGCCTATTGATTTGCTTTCCTGTAGTCTCTTGGCTCAGTTGATTTCCATTAAGAGATGAACCTTATATTCTAAGTGTTTTTTTAAGGGAATTGGAATTCCTAGACAATCCAAATAAAATGAACCAACTTTTTTTATTTTTATTTAGAAGATTTCCCAAGATATCCAATTTCAAATAATACATATTAGACGAACAAATGAATTTATCCCCAACGTTCTCTTCTTCAGAGATTCATTAAATCATGGTATATTCATATACTTTTCAATCTAAATTTAGATTCACTCTAAATCCATTCACATTACTTCATACAACAATTGAAAACTAATTGCAAACATGTATTTCACAATTTGTCAAAGTCCCTTTGAGGTTGTAGTTATTTTCCTGAAGTTTAAATAATCACCAAAGGGAGACTTAAAGAAGACAAGAGATGTGAAAGAAACAGAATGGGAGAGAAATAGGTTTGCTAAGTATTTTCAAGATTGGTGAAGAAAGATATATATGCATGGAGAGATATATCGGAGTGAAAGCACATGGAGTCATTTCAAACTTGATTTTTTTCCCCTCTATAACTGAGATATGCAACTCTCCAATTTTCTGAACAATTTCAATTTTCAGCTATATGCATGCTATAATCAATCTACTCTTCAAGATATTAGGAGGACTGGAAAATTAATTAATTCATGGTGAAACATCTTTCATCTGTCTCTAAGTTAGTCAACCAATAATTTTCCAGAACATGAACAAGGGAATGAAATTTCAGTAGCATTTTATGAACTATTTTATGCAGTTCCAAAGAGTACAGTATCTGATATCATTTTAATTTTAATCCACAATTTTCTTATAATCAAGTGTATTATAGCAATATAATATTAAGAAGTCCTATGCAATTTGCCAAACAGGATTATTTATTTAATTAATTCATTGTTTGTTTGTTTGCTTGTAGCTATCAGTGGAAAGAGACATTTTTGGTGACACCGTGAACTTAGCTTCTTAACTGCTTGTAGAGTGAAATTATGATGGATATTTCTGAATTTCAAATTCCACAATTTTTACAAGCGTGTAAATTGATTTTTCTGGACCAGTATACATGAAATGTGAAATGCAATGCTGGGCAATCAGACTGTCATCTCTCATGTCATCCTTCTGGGATTTGGGCAGCTTCATGATATGCAGATGTTCCTTTTCCAGTCCTTTTTAATTATCTACATTTTTACCATGCTGGCCAATTTCCTCACTCTTCTTATAATTCTGGTGGATCAGCATTTGCATACACCCATGTATTTCTTCCTAGGAAATTTGTCCTGTTTGGAAATGATGTACAGCTCTACAATCTTGCCTAAGATGCTGGATAGCTTTTTAACAGGGGAAAAATCCATCTCTTTCAAAGGATGTATTGCACAGCTCTATTTCTTTGCTTTCCTATGTAGTACAGAATGCTATCTCCTCTCTGTGATGTCTTATGATCGATTTTTAGCCATATGTAAGCCTCTGCATTATGCTACTGCAATGAGAATTACACGCTGCATCCAGCTAGCTGCTGTGTCTTGGATCAACGGCATGGTATTTACATCGGTATATTTGGTCTTCATGTTACAGCTTTGGTTCTGTGGCCCCAATGAAATTGACCATTTCTTTTGTGAAACCTTGCCATTAATAAAGCTTTCTTGCAGTGATACCACTTTTATGAAACATGCTGTTGCAGTCTTGGCTTACACATTCACTTTTCCTCCATTTACATTGACCTTTATGTCTTACATATTTATACTGAGAACCATTTTGAGAATACCATCTAGGACTGGGAGACAAAAGGCTTTTTCCACCTGTTCTTCTCATCTGATTGTTGTCTCATTTTTTTATGGGGCAATAGCAGTTGTATACTTGATGCCAGAAACTGAAGGAAAGAAAAATCCTAGTAAATTCTTTTCTCTGTTATACACAGTTCTTCCATCATTATTCAACCCTCTAATATACACGTTGAGAAATAAGGATGTCAAAGAAGCCCTGAAGAAGCTATTATGTAGATTTTGGAAGATAACATATTTTAATCTTCATTTAAAAGAGTAATGAACAATCTTATACTTGATGGGACCTATCTCTAAAAATGAGGAATGCAGCTCAATTAAAACCAATTAAGGGAGGAGGAATGCTCCTTGGAAAATTTCTGTGATAAATTTCTTCATTGTAAAAGTGGATAGTTCCAATTCCTGGAATCATCAAGAATAATCTTCTATTACACTTTGATTATTATAATCAAAATATAGTATAATAATTCTACTTGCTTTATATTGACTAAAAGCACTTTGATTGTTTTTTTTTTCCTCACACTAATTCAATACTTTTAAAATTAATTTTAAAATCTTATTGTATGACATATTTGGATGGAAGATGACAATTATAGCTTGGATTAATTGATAGACTGAAATACTGATTTTTTAAGATTTTCCATTTTAAAGTATAAATATAAAGTATATAATTATAAGATATAGATATTAACTACTAGCATGTCTGTGATAGCACTTACAGTATCTAATGACAACCCAATTTGATTTTCAGCATTTTCAGCTTCAGAGAAATTTAATTAGAAACACCTAAGTGCTTCACATAATTATTAAATCTATTGATACAAAAAACACCAATACTTCTTGTTCAGTTTTGTAGGTCATCAATAAATTTGATATGCAAACTTTAATTCTTCAGTGGAATAAAAATACATATTTCTATCTTCCCTACATAATGAGAAGTGCTACTATCAAGATAAAAATGATCAGTTGGGCTTAGATTATGTTTTGGTCAACAAAATATTTTTTGGATTTATTGAATTCTACTGTATACAAAACACTTGAATAAATCATTAGACTATTATAAGACAGTATTTAAATGTATCCTATATATGAGATGAATACTTCATTTAAACACTGTCTCATATTATTTTATTTGGGAAAGAAGTTATTACATATCTTAATGCATTTGGCAAAGAAGATGATTGTGCAATTTTTAGAAGTAAAATGCTTATTCTTCTGTGTTGGAAAGATAAATATATGGACTCAATAACTCATTTGTGAGTATTGCCTATCAATATGGATGACATTATATCGGAATATGTTTACTGTTCATTGGAATGTGAAAATGGAATTTGTATGAATACATCCATATACATATACGTATATGTATAAGTATACATATACAGTACATATACATATACATACAGATACACATACACATACACATATACATATACATATACATATACCAAATCTTAATGGGGAATCTTACTGTAAAATTCCTTTCATGCTCCTATAACAAAATAATTCTCTGTGACCTCTTCAGGAAGAACTTTTCTTGTTAAGGAAATCTCTCTCCCTCCCTCCCTCCCTCCCTCCCTCCCTCCCTCCCTCTCTCTCACACACACACACAAACACAAACATACAGGACGAAAACATGTTTAAAAAGATCTTTCTAGATTTGTCCATTGGAAATTTTTATTTATTTATTCATTGTTTATATCAAGATTTATACTTTTTATTTTAAAAAACATCAGAAAACAAAACAATGATTATATAATTAGTTTTTAAGAAACATAGAGATAATTAAAGTAATTAAAGCTGAGATGTGATGTTTCAATATCACACCATTACATATTCAAAACAACAAGAACAACCAGTGACTGGTTGTCTTGCTGGTAGATGATGCTGGGTGAAACATGGACTAATCACTAGGAATCCTTCAATCTTTTGCCTGAAATTACTCCACATTAAAATGTGTAAGAGTAGTCATCCTGTCCTGTTTGGCTGTAGGACACACAATTTATTTCAATAGATTTTCCTCGTCATATAAGAGTTGAGGGAAAACACTTTGACATAGTGTGAGGAAAGCCCTATGAAAGGTCCAGAAGGAATATTAAAATACAGACAGATCAAATTAATAACAAAGATGCATATTTTCAAGGCCATGATTTTCAATTGAAAAAGATGCTTATGAAAGCCGGATCATTAGAAACACTGAATGAATAAAAATGATCCTTTTGAATTGTGATGCTCAGAATATTGTTCAGAATATCTTGTCCTCTGTAAAAAAAAAAGTGCTAGAATATATATTTACTTCCCTTCACAATGCATACAGAACAGACACAAAGAAAGAAAATACTGAAATAGTGCCACAGAAATGTATGGTCTTATCTTATTAAGATGTATAAAAATAATTGGGGAAATGATTAAGTGAAAAAAATATGGATGAGAAAAAATGCATACAAGATAGTATTTCTTGCAAAATAAAAAAGAGGATATGGTCATATATTGTAAATAGGATTGGATCCTAAAATATGAGAAACTATTATATTGGAGTTTATTTATAAACTTAATAAATGTACCATATCATAGAGCTAAAAAAATAATGTTTATGGAGTATTCACAGGTTTTTTTTTATAGGAAAGTACTTTTTTTAAATGCAGACAATGCTGTGCTTTTGCTTGAAAACCAGACGATTTGCAGTAGTTGTTGAGCAGGTTATATGATTCAACAAGAGCTAGGAATTTGAAAATTGAAAATTAACAAGCCAATATACAAACCAAATAATTATGCTTGAAAGGAAAACAATAAGTCAATTATTTCAAGTTATACTCAAATGTTGAAATCTTTTATAGTTTCCAGATCAGAGGAAGTGACTGTACTGCTCTATGCTGCGCTGCTCAGATCACCCTTGAAACATTATTCTAGTTGTCACAATACAGAGAAGGGGCTTAGAGCCTGAATCCCATTAAAAAATGGTTACAGGATCATGACATCAGCTAGAATACAGAACAACTGAAAGAAATACGAGGGCAATTCAGAAATAAATTTCCGTTTGGTTATCAATGATAGACACTCACAGATACAGAGCTTTTATTATACACATTAGAAAACTATAACATTACATTACTTTTGACATAATCATCATTCAAATTGAGGCATTTGTCATAACATCTTACAAAGTTTGAAATTCCTTAGTAGTAGGTCGCTTGGTGCCAAATCTGGGCTATGGGGGTGTGTGATCAAAAACATCCCAACGGACCTGCTTCAAAAGTTCTTGGGTGTGTCTAGCGGTATGTGGGCGAGCAATATTGTGAACCAACACCACACCAGAAGTGGTGCCATAGAAAATCCCGTCAAATGTGAAGATGCCAAAGGAGTACTGCTAGTGAAGTTCATGGAGTGTGGTTCGACTATCAATTCAGAAGTCTACTGTGAAACATTATGAAAACTCAAACGAGCCATCCATAACAAGTGTCGGGGCATGCTGACTTCCAGTGTGGTGTTGGTTCGTGATAATGCTCACCCGCACACTGCTAGACACACCCAAGAATTTTTGAAGCAGTTCCATTGGAATGTTTTTGATCAACCCCCCATAGCCCAGATTTAGTGCCGAGCAACTACTACTAAGGAATTTCAAACCTTGTAAGACGTTATGACAAGTGCCTCAATTTTAATGTCGATTATGTCAAAAAGTAATGTAATGTTGTAGTTTTCTAATGTGTATAATAAAAGTTCTGTATCTGCGAGTGTCTGTCATTGATAACCAAATGGAGGTTTATTTCCAAATTGCCCTTGTAGTTCAAGATCAGAAGATGTGGAGAGACCTGGCCTATAGAATTGCCAAGAATTGGACATAACTGAATAAATAACTTCATTATCATTATATTTGGCTTAAAGAATAGAATGCTAAGGGAAGCCATGTCTACCAATAAATAGAGTAGAGAAGGGAATATTTTCTCTACAGCACCAGAGCGTAAGACAAGATGCACTGCATGGAAACATTATAACAAGAGTTGAATTAAGGAATTGCCTGATTGTCTCAAATAAAATAAAATCAGTAAACAAAATGAACCATTTTGAATTTTTATGAAGATTCCTACATTAGGCAAGGAGGATGATTTCACACACTGAATCTAATCCCACACATATGCAAATGGAGCTTTGTGCACTCACCCACCGCTTGTGCCACCCAGTTTCCAACAAGCCATGGATTGATAACAGTCTGAGGACCAGGGGTTGGAGACCACTGCTTTATCTAACATTACTTACCTCAGAAGAGAATAATGTGATGTGGTTATAATTTATTACTTTAATAACTTGGCATTTGTATTAGTTAAATAGTTAAAGAAAGCACTTTAGCACTTTAAAAATTAAGGGATTAAGTTGTCACATTCTATAAAAAGAAAATACTCCAACATGGATCTGGTCCAGTAGGTGTGAAGTAATCAGAAAAAATCCCTTTGAGATCAGTCTGCCCACCTGAGAGGCAGAGGCCAAAGTCAACTGACACTTCCAATCACAAGAGAAAAGAGCTTTAATTCTTAATTCAGTCTTCCTGCTGTATTTCAATGGAATACAATGGAACAAAGCTAATTCTTTCCCTTCCCCATTTTTGCATTCTTCCATTGCCTATGAATGGTAAGCTTGAAAAGGCTTTGCTACTTTGCTACCCTGATTATTTTACCTTACATATCCTGACACATTTTACTTACACTTATGATTTCCTTTGCTGGTAAGTGAACTTTTATATATTAATATAACCAGAGATAAGAGGAACATCAGCTCATCTTACTGTAATACTCTCATTGTTGGAAGCTGAACTTTATCTAAAATGTCCGCTAAGATATAGCATTTCTCTGTGATAGAATACCAGGAATTCTAATGATTTCAGTGGAAAGGTTAAGGAAATCTTCAGAAATTTATAGCTGAAATTTATGTAAGTTAAATTCATTTAGTCTTCTGGATATTTTGTTCATATTTTTAAAGAAAGGTAAAAAAATAATCATACCATTCCACATAGGAGGTGAACCACTTTGTTTAAAGACATACATTAACAATTATGTATGAGCCTGTTTGAATATAGAATTAAAGCATCAAGGTACTATCAAAAATGCAATAATGGTGGTCATAAAATTTGATATCCACTACAGTAATATTAATTCCTTAAATGTATTTGGATTTCTATCATAAATACTTTGTAAACATGATGCTATATAAAGACTTGATTCCAAAGTGTTTTTCAATTATAAACATGGATGTATATTTTTGAAAGCTCACTAACAGGACCATCTGTGCTTTCTTTGATGTAAGAGCAATTAATATTGGCATGATTGAGCCTTATCTAGTATTCAAATAGGTATTTAATAAAAGTGTCATATTAGTCTGAAAAACTTCGGAAGATACTAAACAAAGACTTTCAATATATACCTCTTCAATATTTTTTTTCATAATTCAATGTTTTAGTGACTGATGTGCCATATATATTATATACATGTAATATGTATTTATATATAATAAATGAATTAATAGATTTGATAGACGTTGATAGACATTGACCATACCAACACAAGAACAGGCACTAAGCACCAGATCCATATAAACAGCAGTCTACCCCACTACAGAGGATACAAGGTGCAAAATGTGTAGAGAGGCCAACACATAGTGGCAGGATCTTAAATGCACAAAGGAAGAGCATAAATTGACATTGAATGACATTGAATTGAATGGATTAGACTCTCCCAAGTCTAGATGGAAGATTCCACAGAAGGTCATGGAGAATAACAGAGCTAAGACCCTGTGGGCTTCCAGATCCAGACAGTCAGGCTAATCAACTAGATATTGTAGTAGTTGTCAAGCTAGAAGTCAGTGATGGTGATAGATGTAGCTGTGCCAAGTCATAGCAATGTCATGAAGAAGTGTGAGAAGCTGGAGAACTATTAGAAGTTAAAGAAGGAACTAAAGAGAATGTAGAAAGTAAGGTAAAAATGATCCTAGTTGTGATAAGAATACTCAGAACTGTAACTCCTAAACTGGGAGAATGACTCCATCAGATCCCAAAAATATCTCTGTGTGTGCACATATGTGATGTGTCCTATGCATGATAGTCCAGCAAAAATCCCATTGACTTGGACACTAGGAGAACTACCTTTGTGGAAGAAAAATTACTGAAGCAATTATCAAGATCATGCAGTTATAGCTATACTAACTGCATTTTTAACCACTGTGATCAGAATCACCTTTGGGGAATCAAAGTTTGATTTCTAAAGCTGCCATGCTTGATGTAGAAAAATATGTAATTTTTTCCTGTCTCTTAACCCAAAAGGCACCATTCGGGGGGGGGGGAAATCAGTGAAAATTGAATATGGGATTTCTGAAATTTGATTCAAACAAATCACTTATTTTCCTGGTTTTTATACAACCATTTGAACTATTCCTTCCCTCCTCTTTAAAGCCATGTCTTAAATCATCACATTTTATTCTGTAAAAGAAAAGCAATCCAGATATTTAGGAACCTTATTGAATCAGTAGCAGCTTATTAAGCAATTTATGCAGATCCAAAGAGTAATTGGATTCCTGTTAGTTCTAATGTACAATTTTTATAAGTTCAAAAATATTTTAGTAATACAATACTTAATTTGTGCAATTTTTTAAATGGAACTTCTTTTTTTCATCTATAGTGTAAAACAGCATTTTTGGAGAAAGCATGAACTGAGCTTGTTGACTGCCTGCAGAATGCAAATATTATGGATTCTTCTGAATTTCAAATGCTACAAATGTTTTCTACCACAAATATATAAATTGACTTTCTGGATAAGTATACATGTAATGTGAAATATAATGCAAGATAACATGACTGTCGTCACTCATTTCATCCTTCTAGGATTTGGGGAGCTTCATGGTATGCAGATGTTACTGTTCATGTTATTTTTAATACTTTACATATTTACTATGATGGGCAATTTCCTCACTGTTCTTCTAATTCTGGTTGATCACCATTTGCATACACCCATGTACTTCTACTTAGGCAATTTGTCATGTTTGGAAATGATGTACAGCTCTACAATCTTGCCTAAGATGTTGGACAGTTTTTTAACAGGGGAAAAATACATCTCTTTCAAAGGATGTATTACACAGTTCTATTTCTTTGCTTCCCTGGGTAGCACAGAATGCTACCTCCTCTCTGTGATGTCTTATGATCGATTTTTAGCCATATGTAAGCCTCTGCATTATGCTACTGCAATGAGAATTACACGCTGCATCCAACTAGCTACTGTATCTTGGATCAATGGCACTGTGTTTACATCGGTATATTTGGTCTTAATGTTACAGCTTTGGTTCTGTGGCCCCAATGAAATTGACCATTTCTTTTGTGAATCCTTGCCATTAATAAAGCTTTCTTGCAGTGATACTACACTTGCAAAATATACTATTGCAATCCTGGCTTATACATTTACGTTTCCTCCTTTTATTTTGACTTTTATGTCTTACATATTTATACTAAGAACCATTTTGAGAATACCATCTAGAATTGGGAGACAAAAGGCCTTTTCCACCTGTTCCTCTCATCTGGTTGTTGTTTCTTTTTTCTATGGGGCAATAGCAGCTGTGTACCTGATGCCAGAAACTGAAGAAATGAAAAATTATACCAAATTCTTTTCTCTGTTATACACAGTGTTTCCCTCACTACTCAACCCCCTAATATATACATTGAGAAACAAGGATGTCAAAGAAGCCCTGAAGAAGCTGTTTGGTAGATTTTGGAAAAATAGGTTTCTACCATGTATTTAAGAGATGTGATAATGGGGCTCACCTCTAGAAAGCTTCTAGAAATACAGTTCAATATATATTTTCAATGTGCAGGTGGATAGCTCCACATTTTGAACTAGTAATTGTTATTTGAATTTCTCCTTCATGGATCCATTTAAAATAATCATATATTATAGCTTTCTCTAGTTGGATTTCATTAGGATCAAAATAAAGAAAACTAGTTCTTCTTAATTTTCCACCTTAATACCTTAATATTTTAGTCTTCAAAACCTGGTAGGCCATGAGGCCTGTAGAGTCCAGGGAACTGGTAAGATATTAGGGTGGTTACATGGTTATTAACATCTGCTGTTTGCCTAATGTTTGTCTTTTATAGTGTGTTTTTAACAGCTTTTAAAGGTAACAACAACAACTATGATGATGATGATGATGATGATGATGATGATGATGATGATGATGATGATGATGATGATGATGATGTGTATATTATGTTTTTTTTAAGTCTTGCTGTATGCTGGCCAGAATCACTTGTTTTCTGATTTGGGTTGCTATATAAAATTGATGAATAAATAAATATTGACATAAGGCATTCTTGTCCTCCTGCAAATTTGATGTTGCACAGTAATTTAAAGGTTATTTAAAGTTCAAGGGAACAAATTATTCTTTGTTTCTGGACGTTCTTCCAATTTCTGAGTCATTATGGTTAGTGTTCTGTGCTCTGATTCTCCACTAGGTGTCAGTAGTTATTTATTTTCAGTTTTTCCAGACAAAAAGTTATTATTGTCAGGGCTTTTTTTCTCATAGAACGCTCAGAACGGAGTTCTGGCACCTTTTTTGGATGGAACCTTGTAGGGTAGGCAAGGTGGGTTGTATGAGATGTGTGAGTTCCGGCACCTTTTTTTTTTTTTTTTTTTACAAAAAAAGCACTGATTATTGTTATATATTTTTTATAATTTTATCAAAACTCTTTAGGGTATAGTTTTAACAGGTTTTTTTTTAGTTTCTAGATTTGTCCAGATTGTAGTATTTTAAATTTAATTTAAATATATTTCTTTCCCCCTTAGTATTAATTTGCCGCTTCCATCTATGAGGGAGTGAGGATGTAGTCTCCTCCTTTCACTTTTGGAGGTTTCCTTGCTTTGGGGGTCTTTCCCAAGGATTCAGTTAAAAGATAGAAGAGAGAAGATCGATAGTCCCACCAGTTCCAAGCACGCTGTTCACCGATGTTCTGGTTCATGCTCTTGGATTTCGGCTGCAAGTAGCTTGGGCTAGATGCTAATGTACAGCTAGCCTTTCTCCTGTTGGGTCAGAGGGCTTCCCCTGGATTGAACGGAATGACCGTGTTCATTTTGTGATCAACGGGGTGCCCCTCTTTCATGGTCACCTTTTCAGGGCAACTTCAGACCCATTTAGGGTCCCCCTGGCAGGGCAAAACTGGCTGTGGGGAGCGGAGCTCTGCTATCCTACAGCCGTGTGCTATGGTGCAAAATCAGAACTCCCGCAAAACTGGGAAAATGTCTATATTTAATCATTTATACATTGAAAATATTAAGAATTATATGTGTTTAAGGTTGAAGAAGGAGAATACAATTGGGAGAAGGGAAGATCAAAGAAATATTTTATTAATTAATATACTAATTATGGAATTATCCAAATCAATCATTATTGACTGTTAATTAATTATTATTGCTTTTTTAAAAATATATATAAACCAAGACAACATGCTGTTACATTTCTCCATTAGACTCAATTCATGGAATTTTTCTGAGATATTGGTTGAGATATGAAATTAGAATTTGTAAGAATTACTTACACATTGATAACAGATATTCTCAGGAAAAAAACAGATGTTGTGATTTATTCATTCACTCACTTCATGTGTTGGTTAAATGGAAATTGAGGGGGACAAGATCAATATCTCACCTTCAGCATCTCCATTTACATGACTACTTACCTTCAGAAGTGGTTTAACATTAGCATATTGTATTCTGAGTGGAGGTGACAGTATTCCAGCTGAGCTATTCAAAATCTTAAAAGACGATGCAGTAAAAGTGCTACACTCAATTTGCCAGCAAATTTGGAAAACTCAACAGTGGCCACAGGATTGGAAAAGGTCAGTTTACATTCCAATTCCAAAGAAAGGCAATGCCAAAGAATGTTCAAACTATCGCACCATTACACTCATTTCACATGCAAGTAAAGTTATGCTTAAAATCCTACAAGCTAGACTCCAGCAGTATGTGGCTCGAGAACTTCCAGAAGTACAGGCAGGATTTTGAAGAGGCAGAGGAACTAGAGATCAAATTGCCAACATACGCTGGATCATGGAGAAAGCTAGGGAGTTCCAGAAAACATCTACTTCTGCTTCATTGACTATGCTAAAGCCTTTGATTGTGTGGATCACAACAAATTGTGGCAAGTTCTTAAAGAGATGGGCATACCAGATCATCTTATTTGTCTCTTGAGAAACCTATATGTGGGTCAAGAAGCAACAGTGAGAACTGGACATGGAACCACTGATTGGTTCAAAATTGGGAAAGGAGTCCGGCAAGGCTATATTCTGTCGCCCTGCCTATTTAACTTATATGCAGAGCACATCATGAGAAAGGCAGGGCTAGATGAATCAAAAGTTGGAATTAAGATTGCCGGGAGAAATATCAACAACCTAAGATGTGCAGATGATACCACTCTAATGGCAGAAAGTGAAGAGGAACTAAAGAGCCTCTTGATGCGGGTGAAGAAGGAGAGTGCAAAAGTTGGCTTGAAACTCAACATTAAGAAAACCAAGATCATGGCATCTGGCCCTCTCAATTCCTGGCAAATAGATGGTGAAGAAATGGAGGTAGTTTTAGTAATCTCTCATAGTTGTCTTCTTTTATTGTTGTATGTTTTGAAGTTAAATAGATACCTAAATATTTAACTTTTTTCGCTATTTGAAGGTTTGTCTTTTTAGCAAATTGAATTTTTTGTTTATCTGTTAAATTCTTCGTTAATACTTTAGTCTTTTCCCTGTTTATCTTCAACCCCGCCACTTCTCCAAATTTCTCTATTTTCCGCAAAAGTTTAACAGCCGTCTCTAGTGGTTCCTCCAAAATAAAAACTAAATCATCCGCAAAAGCCTGTAGTTTATATTTTTGATCTTTTATCTCCAATCCTTTAATCTCAATATCTTGCCTAATATTTCTAGCCAACACTTCCAATGTAAAAATGAATAACAAAGGGGACAATGGACATCCCTGCCTTGTTCCTTTTTTAATGTCAAAGCTGTCTGTGTAGTCTCCATTTATAAGTATCCTTGCTGATTGTTTATTATAAATTGCTTGAATTGCATTTATCAAATTTCCGCCAAAGTCCATCTCCTTCAACTGTTGAAACAAAAATTGCCAATTAAGATTATCAAAAGCTTTTTGCGCATCAAGAAATATAAGCGCCAACTGTTTCCCTGGATGGTTTTCATAATACTCCAACACATTTAAAATAATCCTTAAATTGTTCTTTATCTGTCTTTTTGGTAAAAAGCCATTTTGGTCTGGATGGACGAATTCAGTCAAAAATTTCTTCATTCTTTCTGCCATTATTGTAGTAAATATTTTATAATCCACGTTTAGTAAAGATATTGGTCTGTAGTTTTTAATTTGTGTACAGTCAGTATCTTCTTTAGGTATAAGAGAGATGTTGGCTTCTTTCCAGGAATTTGGTATTTTTGTCTCTAAAAAAGCTTCATTACAAAGGTCTTTCAAAATCGGACTTACAATGTCTTGTAAAGCTATATAAAATTCTGCAGGGAGACCATCAGGTCCCGGAGTTTTATCCTTTTTTTGTTTTTTTATTGCCTCTGTAATTTCCATCATTGTTATGTTCTCATTTAATATGTATTGCATATTCTCTGGTACCTTTGGAAGGTCCGCTTCTTTTAAGTATTCCTGTATTGTCTCATTCGAAACCACCTCAGTTTTATAAAGTGTCTCATAATAAGCTGTAGTAATTTTTTTGATTGCATCATTGTGACAGTACAATTGGCCTTTTGTATCTTGTAGTTTACTTATCAATCTTTTTTCTCTTTCTTTTTTCAATTTATATGCCAACCATCTTCCGGGTTTATTAGCATTTTCAAAGAAATTCTGTTTACCTCGTTTAATCTGTTGTGCCCTTATGTCCATTTCCATTAGATTTAATTTGTGTTTTATTACTTCCATCTGTGTCTTCAATTCTTTCTTTTGTGGATCATTTCGTAGCTCCATTTCCACTTTACTAAATTGTTCTCTCAATCTGAGTTGTGTTTGTTTCTTTTCTTTATTCTTTTTGGCCACATAGGTTATAACCACACCCCTAACATATGCTTTCGCTGTATCCCATACATTTTGAATAGAAGTTTCTTCTTTCTTATTTATTTTAAAAAAAAATTCCATTTCTTTCGTTGCTAATTGCAAAAATTCCTTTTCTTTCAATATAGCTTTGTTGAACCACCATCTTAATTTCTTTTTAGTTCCTTTCCATGTCATTCTAATTGGATTATGGTCTGCCCAAATATTAGGTTCTATTTCAATCTCCTGTATCATAGTCTTTAAATCATAAGAAGTCCATATCATATCAATTCGTGACCAGGATTTATGTCTATTTGAATAAAATGTATATTGTGCTTTATCTGGATTCATTTCTCTCCATATATCTTGTATACCTAATTCGTCTTTCATCTTTAGAAAAGAATTAGATAAGGTGTTTCCCCCTTTTTTCCCTTGTTTGTGGCTCTTGTAATCCTGTTTTGCATCAGTTATCGCATTAAAGTCTCCAAGAATACAAAGGTTTTGATAGTTTAATTCCATTAACTTATCATATAGTTGCTGAAAAAATTGATCTTGTTTCTCATTGGGGGCATATATCGCAATCATCAAAATTTGTTTTTGGTTCCATGTAGTTTCCACCATTAATAGTCTTCCTTCGTCATCAGCATAAATTTGTTTTGGGCTCATCTTCTCTTTTATATAGAAAGCTACCCCTCTTTTCTTTTGCAGTGCCGATGAAAAATAAAGTTTGCCTATTTTTGGTTGTTCTAGAAGTCTAAAGTGTTGTCTTTTTATGTGTGTCTCTTGGAGACAGATTATGTCCATTTTTAATTTTTGTAATCTATAAAATATTTTACTCCTTTTTGATGGGGAGTTAAGACCATTTATACTTGTTGAGAAAATTCCAATTTCTTGCATAATTTTAATTTTACTTAGATCTCAGTCTTCTAGGAGAAGTTATCTGTCTCTGATCCTTAGGTCTTACGTCTTTTTCTGATTGAGTCTTTTTAGGTTCTTCCTCTTCTGTTTGTTTCGATGCTCCTGCTTCTTCCTCTGGTTTCTTAGATCTGATATCGCCTTCTTCCAGAAATGTTCTATGATTGTTAAAAAATTCCTCTGCTTTAAGTGGGGTATCCAATCTATATCTTCTCGAGTCCCAAAAAATTAATAATCCTTCTGGGACCAACCATCTAAAATTTATTCCTTTGTTCAGTAGTTTCCTTGTCAAAAATTGATATTCTCTTCGTGCTTCTCTTATTCTCTTCGGAATCTGTTTAAGAACTAGAAGTTCTTTATCTTTATATTTCAGTGGTTGGTCTCTTATGGCTCTCAAAATCTCATCTCGTATTGCTCTTTTAAGAAATCTTACGTGGACCTCTCTGGGAACTCTATTTCTTCTTGCATAGCTTGAGTTGACTCTAAAGACCTGGTCCAATTCTTTTTTCATTTGATCCATTTCCAGTCCAAGTCGATCCGCCAATAGCTCACACATCAACTCTAACAGGTTCTCATCTTTCTCTTCTGTGATATTTTGGAATCTCAAAAAGTATGACGCACGTTCCATCTCCATGACAGCGATGCTATCTTCCAATTCCGCATTGACATGTGCCAATCTCTGGTTCTCATCTTGTAATGCTTCTAATTTCTGATCCACCATCTCCGACTTATCTTCTATTTTTTGTATTCTTTGTTGAGTATCTATCATCGCCTGTTGGAAAGTTTCCATTTTTTGATCCATTTTAAGAAGATCACTTTTCAAGTCTACATAATCTTTTTTCATTTCCATTTTAGAGTCTGCGATTGCTTGGAGTATCGCTTGCGTATCTTTTTGTTGAGTTTCCTGTTGTAAAAATGTAGTAATTGATTTTTGAGGAGCTGGGCTCACTGAGGTTGAAGCGGGGGCTGAAGAGCCCTTCTTCACCCCTTTAGCCAAATTTGAGATGCTCATCTTCTAGTTGTTGTATTTATTTATAATCCACCAGAGGGCCCGATGGCCAATTGTAATCCAATGCCCTCCTATTATCAGGAGACAAGGCACATGTACTTTAACGGGAAAAAAGAAAAAAAAAAGAAGAAAAAAGTGCTAATAATTCCAACAAAAATTAATTAAGAAAAAGAGAAAAAAAAAGGGGAACAACAAAAAATTTCTGGAACCATCCCGAAAGGAGGGAGAATAAAAAAATAAAAGTAAAAAGAGCAAACAGAAGGGCCAAAAAAGAGATGTATTTATACCCAAAAGAAAAATCAAAAAGAAGAAAAAAGAAAGAATTGTGATGTAAAAACAGAAATATTATAACAAAAAATGATCTAATTGTAAATTAAAAAAAAATATTTCACAGTCACCCACAAGAAAAAACAAAACCCTATTTTTTTGCTGTAGAAAATATATAGCTAATTAAAAAGACCAAACATTCACAGAAGGAGCTGGGAACTTCCCTCTCAGTAGCTTTTGAGAGAGATAAGAATGTCTGGGCTTACAGCCAAGTCTTGCAGCTGAATAAACAAAGCTCTCAGAGAACAAAGAGAGGAAAATTACAATGTAGCCTCTAGGTGGTAAAAAAAAAGAAAAAAAAGATGTCCGAAGTGGGAACTTAGTTTCAAAGTTCTTTAAAGTTCTTTAAAGTTAGTGAAAGTAACAACAAGAAAAAAAAACAGAGTAGCTTTTCCCAATTAAGTCTTCCTCTCCTTCCAAAATAAAATATTTTCTCCAGTTAGAAAGGTTTTTAAAGTAATCCAAATTGGTTCTTTCGCTTAAACCGCCGTTTATCCGGGAGGAGGGGGGAATAAATCCACCTCCTTCCTCCCTTCAGCCTTCCAGCTTCGTTTTAAAGACAGTCTTCCATTAAATCCACTTCATTAAGAGAAAAGAAGCATATTCTCACCCGTCCGGGCTGCTTGCCTTCCAAATCAGCTGTTTTCTGTCTCCGACGATCAGCTGGGAATGGCGGCTCGCATAAATGCGATCCGCCTTTCTTTTGCTGGTTCCAGGGGCTGCTTTGGGTTCAGTAAGCCGGCTACCGCCTGCTCCCGTTCCTCAAAGTGGATTTGGAGAAGTGGAAAAATCTTCAATTATCATTATTAGGAAGGATAGCGACTGTTAAGATGAACATTTTACCTAAGCTAATTTTTCTTTTTCAAACAGTTCCTGTCAAGTTAAATCAAAAATTCTTTGATGAACTAAACGCGACAATAATTAGATTTATATGGCAAGGTAAAAAAGCTAGAATTAAAATTAAATTATTACAAGATTCTAAAGACAGAGGGGGCCTTGGACTCCCGGACTGGAGACTTTATTATCAGGCAGCTATTTTGCTTTGGCTTAAAGAATGGATTACATTGAGAAATAAAAGGCTTCTTTATTTAGAGGGGCATGATTTGCAATTAGGTTGGCATGCATTTTTGTGGTATGAGAAAAATAAAGTACATAAATATTTTCAAAATCATGCTATAAGGAATGTACTGTTTTCAGAGTAGGAAAAAATTAAACATAAAATGTACATGAAAATACCTGAGTGGACTTCGACAATGGAAGCCTTTTCCTATCCAAATCTAATTAACTATGATAAACTCGTTAGCTATAAAGATATTTTGGACAAAGATGGGAAACTTAAAGACAGACAAATTCTTCAGCAACAGGGTATTGACTTAACATGGTGGTCTTACTTGCAAATTCAGACAAGATATGGAAAAGATATAAAGTCTACAGGATTTTATAAAGAACAGACACCGCTAGACAAAATATTGTTAAAAACTGATGAACATTTGATTAAAAAACTCTATAAATTTCTGCTAAGCTGGAAGATGGAAGAAGAACAAGTAAAAGAAACAATGATAGTATGGGCTAAGAATTTTGGATATTCTATAGACTTAGAAGATTGGCAAAAACTATGGGATCGAAATATTAAACTTACTAAAGCGGCTGCATATAAGGAGAATTTATACAAAATGTTTTATAGATGGCACATGACACCAGTTAGACTAGAGAAAATGTTTAAAAATGTATCAAACATGTGTTGGAAATGTAAACAAAAACCAGGAACTTATTATCATATCTGGTGGATATGCCCTAATGCAAAGATATATTGGCTTAAAATTCATAAATGGCTAGAAAAGATGACTAAGATACAGATAGAATTTAAACCGGAATTGTTTTTATTAGGAATATTAAGATCTAATTACGGAAAAGAGAATGAATATTTAATCTTACATATATTAACAGCCGCGAGAATAGCATTTGCCCAATTTTGGAAAAATGAAAAGATACCATCTGACCAGATTATTATTATGAAAATATTGGAATGTGCAGAAATGGATAGACTAACTTTAGAAATTAAAGAGAAAGAAGACACAATTTTTTTTAAAACATGGGAAAAATTTTATCAATGGTTAGCAATAAGACAGAATGAAAAAGGATGATGAAATTAAATAAGATAAATGATGTATTTTCTTTTGAATATTATTTTTTAACTTTTTGGTTAGATGTTTACACTTAACTATAATTAATTATAATTAAAAGCGTTATATTGATATTTATATCTAACTATATTTACTTAGTAATACATCATTAATAGTATATTGATTATTGTTACTTATAGAATGAATGATATGTATTGGCTTAAGTTTTTACCATTAATAGTGATAAATTTATTAATATAGCTTTTTAGTACTATGTTAACCATGCATACTTAATATGTATACCCGGACGATAGTCTGCTTGCTAAAGCGTTGATTTAGTGTTGGGGTTAACCCCATTATTGTATCTACCCCTACCCTTGGTTCAATCCTTGTTTTTTACCCCATGTTATACCTTTACCTACCCTTCCCTGTCTATCCCGATAAAAATAATAAAAAAAAAAAAAAAAAAAAAAGAAATGGAGGTAGTGACAGATTTTATTTTCCTGGGCTCCAAGATCACCACAGATGGGGACTGCAGCCAAGAAATTAAAAGACGCTCCTGGGGAGGAAAGCTATGGCAAATTTAGACAGCATACTAAAAAGCAGAGACATCACCCTGCCAACAAAAGTACGTATAGCCATGGTTTTCCCAGTTGCAATGTATGGCTGTGAAAGTTGGACCATAAGAAAGGCTGAGCGCAAAAGAATTGAGGCCTTTGAACTATGGTGCTGGAGAAGACTCCTGCGAGTCCCTTGGACTGCAAGGCGATCAAACCGGTCAATCCTAGAGGAGATCAACCCTGACTGCTCTTTAGAAGGCCAGATCCTGAAGTTGAAACTCAAGTACTTTGGCCACCTAATGAGAAGGAAGGACTCACTGGAGAAGAGCCTAATGCTGGGAAAGATTAAGGGCAATAGAAGAATGGGATGATAGAGAATGAGGTGGCTGGATGGAGTCACTGAAGCAGTAGGCGTGAGCTTAAATGGACTCCAGAAGATGGTAGAGGACAGGAAGGCCTGGAGGAACATTGTCCATGGGGTCGCGATGGGTCAGACACGACTTCACAACTAACAAGAACATTGTATTCTGATTACCTTCAATCATCTTTTTAATATTTCTTTATATATATATATATTATCTTATATTTTATTCACCACTGGGATAATTCATAATCATTTTACAATGATCAAAAGCCATTAATCTTTCAATTCACAATAGAATTAACAATTAAAATGATTTTTATTTATCAATTTTGCTATGATTAAACTGTATTAATCAATGTCCATATTTTTAGTTGTCACCAATGTGATTCTTTCAAAATAAGTATTATAACAATGAAAATGAATCATATGCTGAATTTTGAAATTAGCATATTAATTCCAGATCCATAATGATCTGTCCATTAAGGTCTAGAGTCTAGACAGAATATCCTACTATTTCATTAAAAAGGTCATACTTGCTACATGGGTGCCTAAAGAAAGGGGATGGGAGAAAGTCTCCAAGATGACAAGGTGCATTTTGTTCATTTGTATGACATCATTGCACTTACATAAGCAGGGCAACTTTTTAAAGATGCTGCACATGCCCTCTTGCAGTTTTTGACATGCACATACCACAGATTCTGCCGATTTGCTGCCAGATTGTGATAACGAATGTCAGCTCCAAAAAATATTTAATTTAGTCTATCTAAAGATCATCCTAATACACAGATGTAGGTTTCGGTAGTGGTTATAAAGCATTTTTATAGCTGACCAGTCATTCCCTTTTATTTAGAAACCATTAAATCTCATTAAATCTCATTAAAGTCAGTGGTGCTTTCTTCTAGGAAACTGATACTTAAGGAGAAGGCCTACAAAACCCCCCACATATATTGTTTATTTGTTTATTTGCTTACTTACTTAGTATCTTTGATAGAAACAGTATGCAACAATGCATATAAAGAAAAAAGACACTTTTTTCAAATTATATTAAAATATATACATTTGAACCATAAGAATTACATTTTTATGTCTTACAATTTTATGTCTTACAATTTGTTGTGAAGCATTCCTTGGAATTTTAAGAATGCTATCAAAATTTGTATCTATCAGTATACTTCATTTGATTTATCCTGCTTCTTTCTAGGCCTTAGAATAGAGTCAGTGAGAAAATTGTCTCTTCCAAGCATTTGATAGGACTCTAGCATTCTAAATATATAACTGTCATACATTTGCTTTTATGTACACCAAGAGGATGGAAAAATACAACCATGGCTAAGTATGCTGAGGAAAAAAAGTATACCACTTCCACTTCCACTTCCACTTCCAAAGTAATCTTTTCAGAGCAGAATGAAGTAGACTAGGTTCCAAGCTATTTATGAAAGGTCTATGCATAAGTGATATAGCCTACGAGAAAGTTTTATGTCTTAGAATTCTCTTCAGTGCTCCTTTCACTTCATTGTTCCTCAGAGTATAGACAATTGGATTTAGCATGGGAGTAAGGACTGCATAGAACAGAGATAATATTTTTTTAACTTCTGGTGAATAGGTGGAATTGGGCCTTAGATAAACAATGCTCCCACTTCCATAGAATAATATCACCACAATTAGATGAGATGAACATGTAGAGAAGGCTTTTTGCCTGCCTACTGCTGAAGGTATTGTGATGATGGTGATGATGATACGGGTGTAGGAAATCAAAATCAGTGCAAAAGGAAACATAAGGAATACAAGTGTAGACACTATGGCTTGCATTTCAAAAAGAGAAGTATCAGCACAGACTAATTTCAATACAGGAGGGGCATCACAGAAGAAGTGATTAATTTTTTTCATGCCACAGAATGGAAGGCTGAAGATCCAGGCTGCCTGCAACAATGAGACAGGAACACCAATCATCCAAACTCCACCAACCAACTTCTGACAGAAGCTCCTGCTCATGATATTGGTATAGTGCAGTGGGTTGCAGATGGCAACATAACGGTCATAAGACATGGCAGCTAAGAGGAAACACTCAGCACATCCAAAGTAGAAGAAGCAAAACATTTGAATTGCACAACCTGTGTAGGAGATACTTTTATCTCTCAACAGTAGGTTAACTAGCATTTTGGGGATTGTATCTAAAGTAAAGCATATCTCAATGAAAGATAAGTTTCTTAGGAAGAAGTACATAGGTGACTGAAGGGCTGGGTCTTTCATAGCTATAAATATGATGAAGATGTTTCCAGTCATTGTAACAAAGTACATCACCAGGACTATTGGAAATAGAAGCAATTCAATATTTGGCATGCTGGAAAACCCAAGAAGGATGAATGCCATTTGAAATGTTTCATTTTTCCACTTCATTTCTTCCAGATGATTTTATAGGATTATATACTAAGAGGAAAGAGATAAGCATTCAAAATAGATTTTTAAAAAATATATATAATGAATTTGCAATATATTTTCACACACTATCTGGCCAACAAACTTATTTTTGTAAGAATACTTCAATCTTCAAATCTCTTTTAAATCTCCCATCACCCATTTTTTGTTATGTAACATTCTCACTATACTTAATTA
Organism: Azemiops feae; assembly: GCA_023970755.1. Taxonomy (NCBI): domain Eukaryota; kingdom Metazoa; phylum Chordata; class Lepidosauria; order Squamata; family Viperidae; genus Azemiops; species Azemiops feae. The sequence continues at coordinate 214,163 of JALGBA010001050.1, read as the reverse complement.
TTTTATTTACCTAAAGGGGATTTTATCATGTAAATTTCTCATGTTTGTAATGTATTGCTATAATCTCAAAATAACTTTGCAGTCTAGCATTAATATGACATGTACAATGAATTAAGATTTTTAGAATTACTATAGAGACTTCATCTGTAAAATTGTGAAAGAGAAAACTGGAAGGTATTAAAAGTCCACCACAAAAATATTAGATTGATGAAGCTCAGCTTTTGCTACATGAAGAATACAAGTTTTGATTCAACATAAAAGGATTAGGGGAAAGTGTAGATATTTAAGTGCTATTTTAAAAGTAAAATATCAGTTTAGGGTGTCCAGTAAAATGGTACTCCCCCTTTTTTCTTGTACCTCAGACTTAGCAGTCAGAAACAACTTCATATAAACACTACAAAAAAAAACAAAAACCTAGTGATTTTCAAGATTCTTTTTAAGCCATATTAAAGATCCCATGATAAACCCAAAGGAATTCTCTTTTGCTATCTCTGATTCTCTCTTAATCCCAACCAAAAGCCAAATGTGCAATATATTCCCAGTCATTACTTAGAAATATGAAGGATTATATTTATTTATATTTAAATATAAGGAATATATTTATTTTGTATAGGGCATACAATTTATGCAGTGATATTTTTAGGCATTTGTGCAAAGAATATACTGAAATACTTACTAAATACTTTTAAAATTATGTGAAATAATAAATATATAAAATATTCTTAAAATATAATCATTCTTGAGTTAAATTCATCTTGATTCTGGACACATTATCCAAAATATTTAGAAGAATTTTGGACAATCTAGCCAAATAATTTTCATTTGCACTAAAAGCAATGTCAGCAATACAAAAATTGATTTTTTCCTCTTCTTGCTTAATTGGTTTAATACTTCTATGGGATGTATTTTAATTTGTATTGTATTTATCTTCCTAGCAGTATATTGCAATTTTATAGATACTGTTTTGATTTTGAAAAAAAAAGGTTGATAAAATATACCACTGAGCCAAGAAAGTTCCAAGACTTTCATTTCTGATCATTCTCTTCCTCATTGAAGGGTAATGGTATAAAACATACCCTTAACATTATTTAATGAATTAATTAACTTCAGCATTCTCCAGGTGACTTTCAGGTATGAAAAAAAGAAAATCTAGTTATAAATCTTTTCCACAGTATAATTTGGTACATTAAAGTTTAAGAGTTGCCTTATAGGGGATATGGGTGGCATAAAAAGGTAAATAAATAAACAATCAAATAATTTACTTATTAAAAATGTTTTACCATAGATCGTAACAATTTAGCATAACAAAATATAAAAGCAAAATAGCAATACAATAAAGCAATAAGAGTGCTAGATACAAAGAAAATGACAAGGAAGAAGAGGCTGAGGATGATAGATAGATAGATAGATAGATAGATAGATAGATAGATAGATAGATAGATAGATAGATAGATAGATAGATAGATAGATAGATAGATAGATAGATAGATAGATAGATAGATAGATAGATAGATAGATAGAGCACAATAAACAACATAACCTTTATTTTTTAATTTTAAATAATGACAAAAGTAAAAATAGAAATCTGATTACTGACAATAGAAAACATATCTGCAAGAAAATAATCACTTCAGGTCTGAGGCCTTGAATTCACCAACCATGAATAATTTGTCACTGGTCTCATTTTTATTTATTTTTATTTATTTAAAATAATTATTTTTATTTATTTGAAACATTTATATAGCTGCCAAGATAGGCTACTAGTCAAATAAATGGAGTAGTGGAGAACATAGTAAATAATGTCCTTCATTTGATCAACCCCACCAGGACAGAGACACTGTTCAAGAGATCATTTACAAAATCTACCTTCAAGATATGTTGATCTCAAGCAAAAAGCTATAAAAGCACATCTGAGTGAGACACTGGCAATATTAACATGATACTGGGAGAGGCATTTATTTATTTATTATAATAAAACCAATATGAATATGTAGATGCTGTATGTACTAGCATCTGTATTGGCACCCTTTTCAAGAAGCTGTTTACTTAGTCATGTATATAAAGGTAGTAATTTAAGCATACTATGTCTAAGGGGGAAAATGTTTCAGACAAAAACATGTTTTAAATGCTCTTGTATTAATGCAGTGAGAAACTTTTCTGAGTAGTGCAATATGGCAATGGTCTTCTGTCCATGAAATTTACTGTCTATTTGTTTTATTGGATGTATGCCTAAATCTTGCGGATGCAGGGCTTTGGTAGCTCACATGATCTTGTTAAAAAACAATGTAGTTTTGGAATATATTTTCTCACTCACTACATTCTGAGAGTTAGTAATATACAGCCTAATAAAACTGAAAGGATATAATCTCCACTGAAACCAAATGATGAAAACATAAAACCTGAAACCCTGATGTAAAATAAAACAAAGCACTGTATAAAACTTTTTCTATTCCTACACCATTAGTGAAATTAATGCTTTAAAAATGATGTTCTTATAATGAGATTCACCTCTTTTGTACCCCTTAGAAATGGGGGGGGGGGATCCAGAAAAATAAATATCTCTTGGGTGATTAAGAAGCCTGTAATTCTTGATTTCTTCTGTGAATGTTTAAATATATATAAAAGACCTCTATATTATAAAATATTTTTACAAAAGTTTACATATGTATATGCATATGCATATATACAGGTATATATACACATAAATCTGTTTCTATACTGTGGAAATATAATCTCTAACAAACAGATATCCAATTTTTTTCTTACCTAGGTTTGAACTGGTCTTAATTTTTGTGAAGATATATCTACAGTTACTCGCTTCTGTGTAAATTACTTTTAAGTTATAGCATTACTATGCCTTTCTCAGTAGCAGCTAAGTAGAACTAATTGATTTTTCCCTCTCAATTTGCTTCCATATGTGACATTAGCAAAAAAAAGAAAAAAAAAGCAGGCTCTTAATATCTTAATCCCCAAACACCAAACAACCCTAGAGAATAAAATGAATAATTGGAACTAGCATGATTAAAATCTGTCTTCTAAATCAAAGATACATTTATTGTTTGAGTAGTATTCTAAAAATGTGAAGTCAAAGATGTGGGTGCTACCAAAACAAAACAAAAAGTAATTTGATTTAAATTAAGTTTACTACAGTTATTGATTACTCACAATATAGTCCATTTCCCCTTTTTAAAAATGCTGGTGACAACTTTTGGAGAGAATTTTGGGAATTATGTATAATATAACACTAAGGAGGGAAATGGTGATAGATGATAAGAAGAGCAAGAGGTTTTCTGTTACTTTGTTGAAACATTCTTTTGTAAAGGATACAGCTGTTACTCTGAGAATCTTCTATGACTTTTTTGGATTAGAACTTTGAGCTATTTATTATATCAACTTTTGACTTTCTCAATGCAAAAGAGTATCTAGAACAATAGTTGTATACCTTTGCTCTATTGTGTGTCCTTTTTTCAACCATGATATTAGAGGACAGAATGGAAGATAAATAGAGCTTTCTCCAAAAAGGTTCAACTTCTTAATTTTTTGTGAAGAGAATCAAAATAATAACAGCATCCTTGATACTTCTGCTCCAGATGAATGAGCTTTTGACACACTGCTGTCATGGTCCCCTCACTAAACAATGGGAGGGAGCAAAAATAAAATAGGAGGATCAAGTAAGCCACCCATTTGATGATAAATGATGTGCTGAATGTCTTTTTCCCATCAAGGAGTCATGGGCTGGACTATAGCTGCCATGCAACTATATGCAGATGATACTATCATAGCTTTTCAAACATCACATATTCAAGTAGGGCATATATTTATGGATTGATATGATGATGCTCAACTTTCTCTAAGTCCTTAAGCCTATGAAAGTGTCAGAATACAGCATAGAGATTGATTGGCTTGAAGTGGACAGCTAAGTTTTTACATTCCTTCTCCTATTAATATTTTTCAGTATGGTTGAAGCTGGCATGAGGAGCAGCTGTAACACAGATAGGCAATGGATACCAAAGTCATGATACAAACCAGAACCCTGGGAATAGCCAGTTAAATGCTAAGCATATGGTGAGGATGGCCTCTTTAGAGTCATTGCAAATCTAGTGGCATTACTTAGATTAGCTGTTTGTCAGTCAGCTGGCTCTTGGTAAGTAATTTTGCAATAGATTTCAGGAAGAACTGGTCATTACTCTTTCAATATGTCTACAGCAAGTTTTAGAAAACAATTAGCTCCAAGACACACTACCTATACTGAGAGTGTGATTTCCACTAAGATGGAAAATGGGCCTATCCAATTAGGGGAATCATCCTATGCCTTGAAAAGCATCAAATATCAATTCACCATCAATTTATTTATCTTAGTAGAAGATATTTTGGAGACATTTGAAGACATTTTGGACCCAACATTCCACATATCAACATAGGAAAGTAGTGTAGCTGCTCCATGTCACTGTTAATGGGGAAACCATTTGATTTTATGTTTTATATTTATAGGAAAACTTTGATCAAAGTTTGATCAAATTAAACAGGCTTTTCACACTCCAAATTGTTATTCTCTTTTCAACATTATGGTCTGAATTCTTCTGAAAATGACTTTCCTTGTTTGAGAAAGTTTTTTTTCCTTTAAAAGTTAACAGGATTTCCAAGCAATTAAATCTCTATGGACAATAAAAGATAATGAGATTGGACTCCTCCAAGGATTTAATTTCTTAAGTAAACTATGGAAGATAATATGCTAACTGTCCTATTTCATCTACACATAGACCAAGTAGATAATTCATTTATTCATTTTTCATTTTTCTTGTTTACCACTTCTTTGGGGCTTTTAGTATTACCCGTTAAAGGTATTGTATTTTTTTTAACTTTTATAGTTCCATTATTATTTTCATATGTGCCTGTATGTATATTATGTGAATATGTGTATTTCCAAATGGACCAACACAGCTACTGATGTATTTGTAATTTTTAAAGACCAAAACTGTGATGCACTTGTGCAGCTGAGTTAGCATAAGGCATCCATACCAAAGCATCTGGAAGGTTTTTACATGATTAGAAGATGAATAATGGTGGAGGCATTGACAAGATGCATTCTTCTTCTTGTAATGTGTACTAGTAAATTCCATATAAGGATCTGAACTCCTTTTCAAAAGTGTTTTTCTTTCTAACTGCAGTGTGAAGTTGGAGAGTTAACATCTTGACATCATAATTCCAGCAATCAGGGATGTACTTTTGTTTTTGATTGTTAGATAAATAAATATTTATACTTTATAGATATTCAGATATTCGGTGCTTGCTTATTGGCTATATAAATGGAATATGTATGGATTCCAAGGTGGGAAAAGTTAACTTATTTCTATGCATTATATGTAAAGACAGTTGTTTGGGGATAGGAAATATTAAGAAGCCTAAACAAATCTAGCCGCACACTCTTATAGATTGTACATACACTAAACATTCAATATGAACAGGAGAACACGTTTGACTTCATAAATACATATACACTAACAAGTCCACCCTATTTATTTTGAAAAGAAGACTGAAGTCTTACAATCTCACTACTCAAAGCAAGAACATACTGTAGCACACAGGAATTTTCTCCAACAAGGAGAATACTTCCAAATAACGAGGACAAAGTTACCAAAATACGTTTAATTCAACTTCCCTCCTCCTCTTCCCATTTATTCAAAATTAAATATATTTACTTTCTGTACCACAATAATCCTTTATGAAATGAATCATGCATATTTACAAAATAAACTTGATTTATGGATCAGGTGAACCTCTTCCAGCAAAATTTGTTGAATATATTTAGTACTATTTTTTATAGGATTGTGCAAAGTATTTTTAAAAAGATGTTTTGCAAAGCATGTATCAGTAAAGTACTTCTTTCCAAAATGTTAAAGGAGCTATATCTTTTAGAAAGCTTTCCCCAGAAGTTTGCAAATATAAATGCACATACACTTGACTTCTGCTTCAAATAATAAGCTTGATATATATTTATATGAACATGTAGACAACTTGGAAAAGCCCCTGAAATCACACAAGCTTTTCAAAGAAAATACTACACTAACATTTCAAGGGAAAAGACTTCAACCATGTTTACATGCTTTTTAAAGATACTTTTAATTCTAGTGCACTGGTTCAATGTCTTTTTTTGGTTGTAATAAAACATGATACAGAATAATTACCCGCTGACATTTATGCATAGATCAGATATAGAAAAAACTTGATGGAATAGCAGGTCTAAGCAAAGCCACAGTCTTATGCATATCTACAGAAACAGGATCTTCCTGTAACTTGGCAACATTGTGATAAAGAAAGCTACTTAGGAATAGTATATATAGTATATATATTATACATATACATAGATATATATATGACTATATCTGTATAATTGTAAAATACTCTGTGCACAGCATGCCTTCTCAGCATATAAGTTAGATTTCTTTGTCTAGAAATCAATAGGACCCTGTTTACACATAAGAAAAAAAACATTAAATATGCTTAAAATCCTTGCACCATCTAAAAAAATAAATAAAACAATAATAACAGGTCTTTGGGAAGGACTCAGTACGTGAATAAAAATGCTGAATCCAGAATAAACATCTGGCTAATCGCAACAAATCATCATCCCCCAAAAAAAGGAAAGCAAAATATGCTGTAATTTATAAGCTATAAAGGATATGTCTTTAAAATTTGAGCTGTCCCCAAATTTCAACTTAAAAAAAAAGAATTTATATACATTTATATAAATTCAATGTCCTGATGAACCTAGTTCCTTCTATTGAACATAAACAAACTGCGAATAAGATTAAGGCAAATGTAAACCCACTACATCAGAAAGGACTATATTGGGCAGAACTGGAAAGCAGCAAATTATAAAGCAACATAAATGTTTGTGAGATTAGAAGCAATGTCTTTTTGTGTAAGAAGATGAGGTGGGTGGCAGTGGGGGGAGGGAAGATTTGAATAGGAAATTGGACCCAAGACCTTCTTCTTAAACTGTATGATATAATATCAACTTCATCATGAATAGAAAGCTGGCTGAAATAAGAGTTTCCTATTGACTTATTTAGTTTTATTTTTCCAGGTGCCAAGTAAAGAAGATGTGGGGCTCAAATAGAACCACAGTGAATGAATTTATTCTTCTTGGCTTTACCAATCATCCTACATTGCAGCGTCTTTTCATTGTGATGTGTCTTGTCATGGCTCTGGCCACAGTAATTGGAAATAGTCTCATTATCTTCCTGGTTTGGACTCACTCCCACCTCCACACAGCTATGTATTTTTTCATTGGTAATCTCTCTTTGCTGGACATACTTTTCACAATAATCACTGTCCCTCAGATGCTTGTACACATAGCTTCTGGGGTCAATAAAATTTCATTCAATAGATGCATGGCCCAACTTAATCTGAGCCTTTCCTGTGGAATGACTGAGTGCTTCATTCTGGCTTTCATGGCCTATGACCGTTATGTGGCAATTTGTCAGCCTTTAAGATACCCCACCATCATGGGAATGCGTGTATGCATGAAGATGGCAGGGATCTGCTGGGTCACAGCATTTTTTAATGCTTCTGTACTGACAGCCATCACTACCAGTTTTCCTTTCTGTGGACCCAATCAGATTAATCATTTCTATTGTGAGTTACCTGCAATGCTTCAACTGGCCTGTATGGATACATATATGGCAGAGGCACTTATCTTTGCCCTGAGTGTGATTGTACTCATGCTACCTTTTACCTTCATAATGGTTTCTTATGTCCATATTGCCAGAGTAGTGCTCAGCATGCACTCAACTAAAGGTCATCAAAGAGCCTTCTCCACTTGTGCTACCCACCTTACTGTTGTTACATTGTTTTACACTACCATTGGCTTCACTTACTTAAAGCCCAGATCTCATCATGTAGCAGACCAGGAGAAAAAGGCCTCAGTCTTCTATGCTTTGGTCTCTCCCATGCTGAATCCCATCATCTATAGCCTGAGAAACAAAGATGTTAAGGAGGCTTTGGTCAAAACAATGGGGAAAGTCAGCTGAGTTACACATGCTTTTTTATTTGAAACTGGAAATATTAATTTAAAAATAGAAGCTTTCTTCCTCCATACAAGGAATGTTTACATTGTGTTTTCTTGTTGTAATTATGTGTCTATGTGGATTAAGCATAAGGATTTGGGAGTCCGTAATATATCTGGAAAAATGTTTAAAATGTTGCTTTTATATTCATTTCCTAAATTCTGCTTTAATACAAAAGTATCACACTAATAGCATAAGAATGTACTTTATAATGGATAGAAGATAAAGTGAATGTGTTAGGAGTACAACAAAAATTGTAGAGCTATCTTGTTACATTCTTGAGGACTATAAAAATTGTTATCTATCTTAATGATATACAGAAGTTAAATTATACTTTTATATTTATTCTATTTCTGTTAAGTTTAAATATTTCTATAAAGTAGTTTAATCATATCTTTAATGAAGCAATGAGGTTTGCCAAAGTTAAAACTCCATCATCTGTGCTAATAAAATGATCTATGTGGTATAGCTGAATGCTATAGTGAAACTAATACATAGAAACAATGTCTTGTATGCACTAGGTACTGCAATAATATTTATTGTTTATTATATGATGATTATAATCACCCTGAAGTTATAAATTTAAATCCGGTGTCATAGTTTTAATTCATATTGCTTGTTTTTAGTGCTTCATTTTGAACTGATAGCATCCTTGAATGCAGTATAAGTTATTCCTGGATTTGTTCTCCATATGTGAAATCTATTGAAATACCAAACATTATGAATTTTTCACTTATGAAGATTGGCTAAAATTATTATTATTATATAATAGTAAAGGGGAGTTTAAGTTTAGTGTAGTGGTTAAAAAAAAACAGGCCTAGAAACTGGGCAACTGCAAGTTCTAGTCTATATGAGACACAATTTGGGGCAATTTTGGGCCAGTCACTTTCTTTTAGTCCTTGAAAGAGAGCAACGACAAGCCTCTTTTGAAAATGTTGCCAAGAAATTTTCAGGAACTTGCAGGCAGTCATCAAGACAATTAGACACACATCTAGATAAAAAGAGATATGGGAGGAGAAACATCTAGATGCAAAAATCCACACTTCCTCTATGACAATAAATTGTAGATATGTGCTGTTTGCCAACACTGATTTAAAGTGATTTTTTTCTTTTTCACAAAGGGGCAAAGATGACAACTTTCAAACAATATGGCTAAAGTTTTGGACATGTTTTCTTTAGAACATTTACTGCTGCCCCACATCCTTCCCTTTTTGCATTCATTTTAAATTGTATTGATCCTCTAATGATATTAGATTAATTTGTATATTTTAATTAGTTTAATTAGTTTACATAATAAATTATATCAATAAAAATAAAAAAAATATTAAGAACCTTCCTAGAGATATCAGTCTTTCACATTCAAGCTCAATTACAAATAGATTCCACCTAAACTTTGCTGTGAGAAAATAAGCCCTATCTATATTAGGGACATATTGTCATAGGGATTGCTGCATGACAAGTTGCATTACACACCATGAAGATCTTTATATAAGACTTTCAGAGCAAATTTTTATAGCTTTCACTGTGACAAGCCAAAGTCTATGTGTATCAGTGGTACATCATCATGATGATCTCATGATATTGCTAAAAATCATTAGGTGGAAATGTAACATCACAGTTTAAATACATCTTGTATGTTATTGATTTTTCTGGGAACATAATATATTTTTAATGTTAAAGATGTTTTTCTCCCATTGTCACTCCCCAAGTCTTTCTATGCTTGAAATGTGGTGTGTTGTGAGTTTTTCAGAGTTGTGCTATGAAAGATAGGGAATCATACTGTAAATATTTTAAACAATTAAATATAAATAAAGATGCAGTTGATTGATGCCATAAATATGTCTGTGTTTGTTATGCGTATCTGTGTCTGTCTATGTGTGTGAAGGGGGAGAAAGATAATCATTGGATTATATAGCTCAGTTAAATGGTATATGTGCTCTTAAATGCAAATTTTCACTTTATATTTTCATATTTATTTGATAGATTTAATTTAAACTTGAAAATTAGCCATGAGCTAACTGAAATTACAGAAACAGGTCTGCAACCTAAGATTATCATATCCATGATAGCAAAATTTCATGGTATCAAGCTCACATGTTTAGCTGTCAGTCACAAAGTATCAGATGCAGAGAGCTCTTCAAATAAATCAAAGTGCTAATTTTTATACCTACTGTTCATTACCACAGGTCAAAGGACATAATAAATTTCATGTCAATAGCTTTTAAATTGAAAATTAAATTAAATTAAATTAAAATAGAATCTGGGGTGTCATTGGAAAAGAGAACGCAACAGAAAAGGAGTTTTGAAATTTCAGATGATTAAATATTTTTGTTCCTCTGATTTCCATTACCACCATCTGTGACAAGATAGTTCACTATCAATAATTTGGCAGCACTGTTGAATGACAGATTCCATACATGAGATTTGGCTAATACAATAATTGCTTTCAAGTAATACTACAATTACTTTAACACATTATGGTTTCCTATACTGACAGTTACATCAATCCAGATGCTCTCGTTGTGAAGAGTCTTAAAGAAATGTACACATTAGTCAAATATATTCTCAGTTTTCCATAATCAATACTACATAATTAATGTTTATACATGGTTTAAAGATCCTTACAACATCAGAACCATGTGGAATTTTTTGAACATTTGCCTGAACATGAGAAGCTGGTGCAGAAGAGAAAGGCACCACACATAGTATATTTTTTGTCTTCACTGCTCCCAACTTTCTTATTTTAAACACAAAAACATTTTAAACTAAAAGGTCATAAAAGTGTCTCTATGGTCTCTTTCCTCCTTCATGGATTACTGCCTTGCCGTGGCGAAGGGGCTTGCGTAACTCAATGAAGTTATGAGCTATGCCGTGCAGGGCCACCCAAGACGGACAGGTCATAGCAGAGAGTTCTGACAAAATGTGATCCACTGGAGAAGGAAATGGCAACCCACTCCAGTATCTTTGCCATGAAAACCCCATGGACAGTACTAAAAGGCAAAAAGATATGATGCTGGAAGATGAGCCCCTCAGGTCGGAAGGTGTCCAATATGCTACTGGGGAAGAGCAGAGGGCTAGTACTAGTAGCACCAGAAAGAGTGAAGCGACTGGGCCAAAGCCGAAAGGACGCTCAGCTGTGGATGCATCTGTGGTGAAAGGAAAGTCCAATGCTGTAAAGATTTTTTTTCCATAGGAACCTGGAATGTAAGATCCATGAATCAAGGCAAACTGGACGTGGTCAAACAAGAGATGACAAGACTGAACATCGACATCTTAGAATCAGTGAACTAAAATGGACAGGAATGGGTGAATTTAATTCAGAGGACCATCAGGTATACTACTGCGGGCAAGAATCCCTCAGAAGAAATGGAGTAGCCTTCATAGTCAATAAAAGAGTAGGAAAAGCAATACTGGGATACAATCCCCAAAATGACAGAATGATCTCAGTGCGAATCCAAGGCAAACCATTCAATATCACAGTAGTCCAAGTCTATGCCCCAATCACTGGTGCTGAAGAGGATGAAATTGACCGGTTCTATGAAGTCCTACAGCACCTTATAGAATCAACACCAAAAATGATGTCCTTATCATCATGGGGATTGGAATGCTAAAGTAGGAAGCCAAAAGATAAACGGAATAACAGGCAAGTTTGGCCTTGGAGTACAAAATGAAGCAGGGCACAGGCTGATAGAATTTTGTCAAGAAAATACGATGGTCATAGCAAACACTCTTTTCCAACAACCCAAGAGACGTCTCTACACACGGCATCACCAGACGGTCAACACAGAAATCAGATTGACTATGTGCCTGCAGCCAAAGATGGAGAAGCTCTATACAGTCAGTAAAAACAAGACCAGGAGCTGACTGTGGCTCAGATCATGAGCTTCTCATTGCAAAATTTAGGCTTAAATTGAAGAAAGTAGGGAAAAACACTAGGCCACTCAAGTATGAACTAAATCATATCCCTGATGAATATATAGTAGAGGTGACAAATAGATTTAAGGAATTAGATCTGATAGACAGAGTGCCTGAAGAACTATGGATGGAGATTCGCAACATTGTACAAGAGGTAGCAACTAAAACCATCCCAAAGAAAAAGAAATGCAAGAAAGCAAAATGGCTGTCTGAGGAAGCTTTGCAAATAGCTGAGGAAAGAAGGGAAGCGAAAGGCAAGGGAGAAAGAGAAAGATACACCCAATTGAATGCAGAATTCCAGTGAATATCTAGAAGAGATAAGAATGCCTTCTTAAATGAACAGTGCAAAGAAATAGAAGAGAACAATAGAATAGGGAGAACCAGAGATCTCTTCAAGAAAATTGGAGATATGAAGGGAACGTTTCATGCAAAAATGGGCATGATAAAGGACCAAAATGGCAGGGACCTAACAGAGGCAGAAGAGATTAAGAAGAGGTGGCAAAATTACACAGAAGAACTATACAAGAACGAGCTTAGCATCCCTGATAACCACGATGGTGTGGTCACTGACCTCGAGCCAGACATCCTAGAATGTGAAGTGAAATGGGCCTTAGGAAAGCTGAGCAACAACAAAGCTAGTGGAGGTGATAGTATTCCAGCTGAGCTATTCAAAATCTTAAAAGACGATGCAGTAAAAGTGCTACACTCAATTTGCCAGCAAATTTGAAAAACTCAACAGTGGCCACAGGATTGGAAAAGGTCAGTTTACATTCCAATTCCAAAGAAAGGCAATGCCAAAGAATGTTCAAAGTATCGCACCATTGCACTCATTTCACATGCTAGTAAAGTTATGCTTAAAATCCTACAAGCTAGACTCCAGCAGTATGTGGATCGAGAACTTCCAGAAGTACAGGCAGGATTTCAAAGAGGCAGAGGAACTAGAGATCAAATTGCCAACATACGCTGGATCATTGAGAAAGCTAGGGAGTTCCAGAAAAACATCTACTTCTGCTTTATTGACTATGCTAAAGCCTTTGATTGTGTGGATCACAACAAATTGTGGCAAGTTCTTAAAGAGGTGGGAGTACCAGACCATCTTATTTGTCTCTTGAGAAACCTATATGCGGGTCAAGAAGCAACAGTGAGAACTGGACACGGAACCACTGATTGGTTCAAAATTGGGAAACGGGTCCGGCAAGGCTGTATTCTGTCGCCCTGCCTATTTAACTTATATGCAGAGCACATTATGAGAAAGGCAGGGCTAGATGAATCAAAAGTTGGAATTAAGATTGCCGGGATAAATATCAACAACCTAAGATATGCAGATGATACCACTCTAATGGCAGAAAGTGAAGAGGAACTAAAGAGCCTCTTGATGCGGGTGAAGAAGGAGAGTGCAAAAGTTGGCTTGAAACTCAACATTAAGAAAACCAAAATCATGGCATCTGGCCCTCTCAATTACTGGCAAATAGATGGGGAAGAAATGGAGGTAGTGACAGATTTTATCTTCCTGGGCTCTAAGATCACCACAGATGGGACTGCAGCCAAGAAATTAAAAGACGCTTGCTCCTGGGGAGAAAGCTATGGCAAATTTAGACAGCAATACTAAAAGCAGAGACACACCCTGCCAACAAAAGTACGTATAGTCAAGGCCATGGTTTTCCCAGTTGCATGTATGGCTGTGAAAGTTGGACCATAAGAAAGGCTGAGCGCAAAAGAATTGAGGCCTTTGAACTATGGTGCTGGAGAAGACTCCTGCGAGTCCCTTGGACTGCAAGGCGATCAAACCGGTCAATCCTAGAGGAGATCAACCCTGACTGCTCCTTAGAAGGCCAGATCCTGAAGTTGAAACTCAAGTAGTTTGGCCACCTAATGAGAAGGAAGGACTCACTGGAGAAGAGCCTAATGCTGGGAAAGATTGAGGGCAGTAGAAGAAGGGGACGACAGCGAATGAGGTGGCTGGATGGAGTCACTGAAGCAGTAGGCGTGAGCTTAAATGGACTCCAGAAGATGGTAGAGGACAGGAAGGCGTGGAGGAACATTGTCCATGGGGTCGCGATGGGTCGGACACGACTTCGCAACCAACAACAACAATGGTCTCTTTCATCAAACAGGATATTCATTCATACGGATTACTCTTAATGTGTTCATATTAATACATCTAGAAGTCTGCATTAGATTATCTAAACACATTAAAGCTATGGAATTTGTATTAATATAGAGGGAAATAGTGATAGAGACAGGAGGAATGAATCGAATACCCCATGATTTCTTTGCATTTTCACCTGTGTATCATGAGATATTGTAATTGTCTAAACTGCTTTTGGGAATTCAAATCTGGAATACAAAATTCAGAAATGATTCATTAGCTTTATGTGGAAATGTGTTTCCTGCTATTTTACCCAAGGCTCCTTTTATTTCTTCATTCTTATGTTATATATGTAGGACTTATCATGGGAGTATTTACTCCATAGAAGAATACAAAAGTCTTATTCTGTTTGAGAGATGTCTTGGCTTTGAGATTCATATGAGCAAAGATTGTTGTGCCATAGCAGAGACTGACCACCATCTAGAACTAGTGGAGTAGAACTAATATCCCAATAATTTCTTTCTTGTATAACCATGGACATACCTGAGTTAGTATTGTGTACTTATAACATTGTACATAAATTCACAGTACACAAATGATTTATTCATTTTCTGCAGAAATATGTTTCCCTGATATTTTACTCAGGGCTCCTTTTACTTCTTTGTTTCTTAGGCTATATATGAGGGGGTTGGACATTGGCGTAACCACCGCATAGAAGAAAGCAAGGATCTTATCCTGATTTGAAGATTTGCTACTTTTGGGGTTCATATAAGCAAAGGCTGCTGTGCCATAGCAGAGGGTAACCACCATCAGGTGAGAAGTACATGTGGAGAAGGCTTTATAGCGACCTTGAGAAGAATGAATTGCCAAAATTGCACGGATTATGTAGATGTAGGAAAGAATTACCACAATGCATGGAATTAGGAGGATAATGAATCCTGCCACCATCAGAGAGATTTCATTAACAAACAGGTCTGAACAAGCTAATTTTATAACAGCAAGGACTTCACAAGCAAAATGATTGATGGTGCTGAATGAGCAGAACTCAAGGTGCATGGTGAACCCAGTCTGTATCATAGCATTAAGAAATCCACCAATCCAGGAAGCCAGTACCAGCTGGATGCACATTTTCTTTCTCATGATGACCTCATAGTGCAAGGGACAGCAGACAGCTACATATCTATCATAAGCCATGGCTGCCAATAGAATGAATTCAGTGCTGCCAAAAGTTAAAGAGATGCAAAGCTGAATCATACATCTGCTGAAAGAGATAGTTTTGTGACTAGTTAGGAAATGGACCAGCAGCTGAGGCACCACACTGGTTGTAAAACATATATCCAAAAAAGACAAGTTGCCTAAGAAGAAGTACATTGGTGTGTTCAGTCGTGCATCAATATGGATAGCTATGATGATAAGTGAATTACCCACAAGAGTAATGAGGTACATGGAGAGGACAATCACAAACAAGCATTGATTAATTCCTTGTCCTCTGGAGAAACCCACAAATACAAACTCTTTGATAACTGACTGATTGGTTTGTCCCATCATTCAGACAGTAACCAGACTGAAAAATGATAGAAAAATGATATGTTATTTATATTTGCATTTGAGATATAATTACCTCTTTTATATATAACATTGATTAATAAAAGTATGGCATTTAGGGAACAATAGGGATAGTGTGAAACATATTCTTGATACTTAAGAGACATTCACTTTTTCTGGCTATGGGAAGCCTATAAAAACTTTCTGCTAGAATTCCCATTTAAGCAAAATATTTTTTTTTGCTTTGCTTAATATTGCCCATGAAAACTATTTTAACCAATAGAAAATATTTGATCCTGAGTTACCTTCTTTTTTCATCACAGATGTTAAATTTAAATTTACCGACAAAGAATTAAAGGGAGACTAGTAGAGCTATTTTGAGCTATTTAGCTCTCATCAGCTAGCTCAAAAATTGCTATACTAGTCTGCCTTTAATTCTTTGTCGGTAAATTTAAATTTAACACAGAAATAGTTTGTCACAGAAGTGACTGCCTGTGAAGGCTCCAAGATTGGGGCTGAAAGGTGAAAGTGGAAGCAGTATGCTCCGTCCCATATTTGGGTAGCTCTGATAGACTGGTTTCACCAGAAAAAAACACTTAACTTTTCATCACGGATGTTTTCCTTTTTCATGAATGGAATAAAAAGGCAAATGGTAGAGTTGCTCCCTTTTTAATTTGGATGATAATAGTAACTAATGTACAAAATATTAAACTATCATATCTTGTTCTGTGAATAAGTATGAATGATTATGAAAGGAATAATATATATATATATAAGCATGATGGTATGTGACTATAGATACAAAAAATATAGAAATCTATAGAAATTCTCAGTCATTGAGGTCATAGTTATCCCAAAGGTGCTTTTTCATTAGCACCTTTCAGACAAAAATACAGAAATAATAATGAAATAATGAATATAAGATAGACCAAAATTAAGTGGAAATGTGTAATATGTACCCCAAAGTCTATTCTGTGTTTGGGGAAAAAAAGCATTAAGAAGATTCAACTGGATTAAAGAAACAACTGTTTCTCAGATTTGTTAATATCCAGTTGTTATGTCTTAGTATGTGAGTCATAATCATTTCTAAAATTGTGCAATTTCCAGTGAATGCTAATGAAAATTAAGATGTCATCTTTTAATTTAAAATACAGTTATTGATATTTATAATTGTAAGATACATTACACTGTTACCTTATTCCCCACAACTACATAAGTCAATATACTGTAGATAAATATGTTAAGATGAAATATAACATTTCCTACAACAAATAGCAAAATAAACTATATGAGATACCTAAAGGCATCTGTTCAATTATATACAGCAATAAAATATAATACAGAATTATAAGCATTAAATCTATGAATCATAAGATTAAATAATTAAACCTAAAAGGAACCTGTTATCCCAAGATGCCAAAATGAATGGCTATACTAAAATGCAACAAAAGATTAACAATAAAATATGAATATGTTGTTACAATTGTGACCAAAAGAATGAAAAACAATTGATACAGATTAAATTCTTGAATATATTGCTTTTTTCAAAGAATCATGCAATTATTCCCTATCAATTTCTATCATCAATATGATAGTATTTAGCAGCATTCAGATAAGTGGTATCGATTATATCAGGCAATAAAAACCAGAGATAAAATAAATTTGAGTGGTCTTCATTACCTGATATTAATTTTCTCAATTTAGATGTAAGTGCACATTTGTATGTATAAAATTGTGCCAAAATAAATATGATTTATGTATTAGAAAAAGTACTTCCATAGAAATAATTGGGTAAATGTGCAAGCCAGAAAAACATGACTCCATAAAAGTATCACTGAATCTAATCTTGCAATAAATTCTGAGAACCGGTATGAATATGAAATTAGGACAAGAAAGAGAATCACAGCACTTCCTAATAATTGACTAAAAGGAGGATTCCTCAAAGTGGAATCTGCCTAACTTACCTGCACAGGTGGGTAGACAAAAGAAAATGAAATGTTCTAACCTAAGAAACTTAAGAGCTTTTGAGTTCCCATAATGTATATAGACTTTCATTAAATTTAACTACAAAGTATATTACACAACTGAATATGCCCCTTTAGGCAATTAAGTTACCATGTATGACTTAATTAAAATAAGTTTTAAAAACACTATCAAGCCACTTGGGTTTTAAGTTAAAAAAATACAGCTTCTTAATATTTCTCTTCTCTCTGTCTCTCTGTCTCTGTCTCCCTCTGTGTGTGTGTGTGTTTGTGTGTGTGTGTGTGTGTGTATGCTTGCGCACACACACACACACATGCTTTCATGTCACTCCTGACTCTTGGCAACTGCCTATACAAGCAGTTTTCTTGACATCATTTTTGGAAGTGGTTTGCCATTGCTTTTCCTAGAGGTGAGAAAGACTGACTGGTCTTAAATCACCCGGTTGGCTTTGTGCCTAAGGTGGGACTAGAATTCAAATTCTATTTGTGATTATTCTCAATTATTAATACATAGATGGTTGCATTCAGATCTAGGAACATATAAGGAATAAAAGGTGGGATAAAAATTAAAAATAAATAAATAAATAAATAAATAAATAAATAAATAAATAAATAAATAAATAAATAAATAAATAAATAAATAAATAAATAAATAAATAAATAAATAAATAAATAAATAAATAAATAATATTAATGATTTATCTATATATAATGGACTCAGTAATGTACTACTGCAAAAAGGCTGGCAAGCTATATCTTCATCTGTCTACAATTTTTTACTAAAGAAGCAATCTTTAGTTGAAGTCTCTCCAGCCCTGCCTTTTCCCCTTTTTCCTTCCTGTAGATTATTGCTATTTATCAGCATGTAGATGCAGAATCATCCATCCATCTATCCAATTTTTATATTGCCCCACTCCCAATGATTCTATCAATAGCATTTTACAGAGACTGGGGATAACAATTTGGTTCCCTGTTAGATCTATAATTTATAACACAAATGCAAAGAAAACTGCAAAGCAGCAAGTGGGAATGGACTCAAATGTAGCGTCAAGCTACAAATTGTCTGAGTACAAATGGAGCCGCAGAACAAGCTAACGCAATAGTGAAACAGTACCTGCATTGCTATGTCAGCTATCAACAAACAAACTAGGCAGATCTTTTGCCATTTGCAGAGGTAGCATATAACAATGCAGTACACAGCAGCATCGGTTTCACTCCATTTAAGTTAGCCACAGGAGTGGAATTTGTGCCACTACCAGAGTGCCCACAGGAGTCTACTAAGTATCTTAAGTTGAGACAAACTATCAAGAAGTTAGGGCCGAAGTACGTAGGTCCTTTCCCCATCATAAAAGTCATTAATCCAGTGAGAGTAGAGCGTAAACTATCAAGGATATTGGATATTGGATAAATTGTGCCCAGTATTCCATTGCAGCTTATTGAAGCCATACTGGGGATCCACAATAAGACCAGTAGGGAAGGCAGCCCCAGCCCCAATAATGGTAGAGGGGAAATGCATTATGAGGTCAAATGAATCCTCAATTTCAGAATACAAAAAGGAAAATTGCAGTACTTAATCCAATGGGAGGGTTATCCAATGTCAGAAGCTAAATGGGTAAAAGCTCATCATGTAAAAGTGGATCGTTTGGTAAAGCAATTCAACACTAAGTACCCCCGGAAGTCGGGACCAGTACAAGAAAAATAAATAAATAACAAACAATAATGTGTATTCCTTTTTGTTTTCCAGGTTTACCCACCTCTGTAGGGGGCCAGCCTGTCATGCTACAAAGATTTATTATCATTAGGACTGCCATAGGGCTTCTAGCTTGCCTACAGTTGTGAGGGGGGAGAGAAGAGCTTGGGATCCACAGGTGCTCCCTATCAGTGTGAGAGCCAAAGCCACCGAAGAAATGTTTTGATGAATCAAAGTTTCTTCTCATAACAATTTCTTGGAGATTAATTGGATAATGTGACCTGAACCATCAGAGAGGGAGGGTAAGTTTTAATCTTTTAATTATCTGTTTCCCGCCATATTGCCAGAGCTAGCTTCCTTCTATCATACCAGTATTCTATGCCTAATAAAGTTTACATTAGAGATTGCCATGTCTCCGGTGTTTTAGTTTGTTGGGCTTTTCAGCCGGAACTTGACATGTAGTTTTTAAAAAGAAAGGGAATAAAAATGACAGGTCCAAGCTCCTTCCCTTTGTTGGTTAAAATTTATTTGGAGGTAGAAGCTTCATGTTCTTGCTGTTATTTTTAAAACCTGCTTAAAGTTTGTGATTAATGGAAAAAATGGTATCTATCATTTTATTAAACTAAAAAGAGTACAATTAATATTCATTTTAAGTCCTTAATTAGTTCATAACATTGTATAAACAGACAAAATAGCTAACCTAATAGAGAACAGGTGGAAAAGGAAAAAAATATTTCTTGCTGATGCTATAGATAGGAAACACATAGAGTAAAACACAGTACAAGTTAATATAGAATTCATAGAAATATAGGGAGAGACATATTTCATATTATTACAGGTAAACAGAAGTTTTAGAAAAATGTGAGTATTCCTCATTTTCTTTCAGAAGAAATTGTTACTTTGTAAATTTTAAATAAAGTTTTCTGAGAAAAATCCTTTTCATTGCATTCTTAATGTCCTTGTTTCTAAACGTATAAATCAAAGGGTTTAACATGGGAGTAATAATGCTATAAAGCACAGAAATGACTCGGTCTTTCTCTAATGAGTATGTTGATATTGGCCGGACATAGGTGAAAATGGAGCTTCCGTAATACAATATGACAATAGTCAGGTGTGAGGTGCAAGTGGAGAATGCTTTGATCCTCCCTTCATTGGATTGTATCTTCATGATAGTGGAGATGATATAAATGTAAGAAAGAAGAATGCAAACAAATGGAGTCCATCCTATGAAGATCCCAGCCACAAATAAGATGATCTCATTTAAAGTTTTGTCTCCACATGAAAGCATTAGAAGGGGAGGAATATCACAGAAGAAATAATTGATGTGATTGGCCCCACAGAATGGCAGACGGAATGTAAAATAAGTGTGAAGAGCTGAATTGAGAAAGCCACTTGCCCAGCAGGCACCAGACAATTGGAGACAAAAGGCTCTTCTCATAATGGAAGTGTAGTTCAAAGGATGGCAGATTGCTGCAAAGCGATCATAGGCCATTGTAGCTAGTAGGATGCATTCAGTGCCCACAAAAGACAGAAAAAAATAGAGCTGAGTTACACATCCAGCATAGGTGATACTCTTCTTTTGTGCCATGAGGTGTACAAGTATCTGAGGAACATTAGTGGTGGTATAACAGATATCCAGAAAAGAGAGATTTCCTAAGAAGAAGTACATGGGAGTATGAAGCTGTGGGTCCAGGCAAGCAACAGTGAGAATGGAGATGTTCCCTACCAGAGTACAGATATATGTGGCAAGAAAGATAAAGAAAAGCATCAGCTGCAGTTTCTGGAAGCCAGAGAAGCCCAAGATGAGGAATTCATTTGGAACAGATTCATTCATCATTGTGTCAGAAGTTAGTCTTTTGGGTTTTTTTAATCAGAATAAGAATGCTCACCTGATGATCAGAAAATCTACCAAGCTGTCACCATTCAATACATAAAATCTAACACCATTCAATACATAGAATCTAACATCTCTCCAGTCACGTAATATAATCTGCACCCTCACTTTTTACTTGCTCTATCAAAAAAAAATCATCTTACAATGCTATCACAATGTGATTATTCACATTCATATGCTTATTTGTGCAACAGATAGGAAAAGCAGTTTGACATCACTTAATCCATTGTATCACAATAACTCACATTGTTTTTTAATTGTGGTCTGTTGAATAAGCTACATTTCACAATCAGCGCACAGCATTCTAAATTAAAAGTTGTGAAGTCACTTTATCTTTTAATGAAGTGACTGCAGGTCCCGGTGCTCTGTTCAGTTCTTTCAGATATTCCATGTCCAGATATTATGACCACAATGTAGTACAGATATATATAATTGGAGAATCTTGAAAGGAATCTTCAGACTCTGCAAAGACATTCAAATAGTTAAGCATGTTCCTGCAGACATTCAGTTGAGTTAACAAAAAAACCCCAAACCAATCTATATACAAAACAGCAGCTCAATATTTTTCTACTGTTTTCCAAGAATTTTAAGCTGCTGTAGCTGCTTCCAGGTTCATTCTTAATAGTTTTCTTTGTTTCAACACTGAACATGAGTGACTTGGTTAAATATATGGATTCATTACAATTTTCTCTAAATGCCACTTCTATGCTACAGATATGTTAAAAGTCATTTCCTTAATCAATATTCATGTTAAAAAGTATCCAAATTCTTAGCATGAATACATACAGACAAATCAAATTATATTTTCAAAGAAGGAGCAAAAGAGCCCCAAATAATTTTTTTCAACATGCTATACTACAAATCAGTTGATAAGAATACAGTAAACAAAATCCATAGTGAATTTGTGATCTTTTGATTTCGGTAGTTTGTTGAAAAGTAAGATAGATAACCATTACAAAAATAAATGTAATAAGAAAAGCCTAACTTACTATCCAATTATTCTTCAAAGAAAACTTAGAGCACCTCAAACAACAAACTCAAACAATAATAGCAGTGGTATACAGCTAAATACTAATAATTTTCCCTTCACATATATAACTTCAGCAACTATATAGTTCATGGGTCTGACACCTGAATTTCTGCTACAGTGGCCAAGCAGTGCCTTCTGGGGATTATAAGAAAATAAGGATGATTCCAAACAATTGAACAGGGAATTACAGTTACATTCAGTTACTGAAAATAAGGATAAAGCTGTTCTAATTATGTGATGCTGCAATTACACTTCTGCCCATGAAATAGCTAAAGTAAAATAATCTCAAATCTATAGTGCCTAAACATAGTACAGAAATTCATTTTATTTTTGAAATCAGCATACTGGCAACATGCATATCCTTCTTTACCAAGTTATTTATCTGGAAAGACGTATTCTACTTAGTTTTAAACACATACAATAACAGAAGAGTCACAGTGATATGGAATCAAAATTATGTATTGATGTACTTCTTTCCATATCTTTAAATAAATGACATAGATTTTATATATTTATTTACAGTATACTCCCAAAAAGGTTTTTTATATATTTATGGTGAAATTATAAAGCTTCTACAGGAGTCAGTCTTAAGCAAAACAAACTGAAGTGATTAATAAACATATATAACATTTCATGGTTTGTTGTTGTTGTTAGTTGTGTCTGACCCATCACGACCCCATGGACAATGTTCCTCCACACCTTCCTGTCCTCTACCATCTTCTGGAGTCCATTTAAGCTCATGCCTACTGCTTCAGTGACTCCATCCAGCCACCTCATTCTCTGTCATCCCCTTCTTCTATTGCCCTCAATCTTTCCCAGCATTAGGCTCTTCTCCACTGAGTCCTTCCTTCTCATTAGGTGGCCAAAGTACTTGAGTTTCAACTTCAGGATCTGGCCTTCCTAAAGAGCAGTCAGGGTTGATCTCCTCTAGGACTGACCGGTTTGATCGCCTGCAGTCCAGGGGACTCGCAGGAGTCTTCTCCAACACCATAGTTCAAAGGCCTCAATTCTTTTGCGCTCAGCCTTTCTTATGGTCCAACTTTCACAGCCATACATTGCAACTGGGAAAACCATGGTCTTGACTATACGTACTTTTGTTGGCAGGGTGATGTCTCTGCTTTTTAGTATGCTGTCTAGATTTGCCATAGCTTTCCTCCCTAGGAGCAAGTGTCTTTTAATTTCTTGGCTGCAGTCCCCATCTGTGGTAATCTTGGAGCCCAGGAAGATAAAATCTATCACTACCTCCATTTCTTCCCCATCTATTTGCCAGGAATTGAGAGGGCTGGATGCCATGATCTTGGTTTTCTTAATGTTGAGTTTTAAGCCAACTTTTGCACTCTCCTTCTTCACCCGCATCAAGAGGCTCTTTAGTTCCTCTTCACTTTCTACCATTAGAGTGGTATCATCTGCATATCTTAGGTTGTTGATATTTCTCCCGGCAATCGTAATTCCAACTTTTGATTCATCTAGCCCTGCCTTTCTCATGATGTGCTCTGCATATAAGTTAAATAGGTAGGGTGACAGAATACAGCCTTGCCGGACTCCTTTCCCAATTTTGAACCAATCAGTGGTTCTGTGTCCAGTTCTCACTTCTTGACCCGCATATAGGTTTCTCAAGAGACAAATAAGATGGTCTGGTACTCCCATCTCTTTAAGAACTTGCCACAATTTGTTGTGATCCACACAATCAAAGGCTTTAGCATAATCAATGAAGCAGAAGTAGATGTTTTTTCTGGAACTCCCTAGCTTTCTCCATGATCCAGCATGTGTTGGCAATTTGATCTCTAGTTCCTCTGCCTCTTTGAAATCCTGCCTGTACTTCTGGTAGTTCTCGATCCACATAATGCTGGAGTCTAGCTTGTAGGATTTTAAGCATAACTTTACTAGCATGTGAAATGAGTGCAATGGTGCGATACTTTGAACATTCTTTGGCATTGCCTTTCTTTGGAATTGGAATGTAAACTGACCTTTTCCAATCCTGTGGCCGCTGTTGAGTTTTCCAAACTTGCTGGCAAATTGAGTGTAGCACTTTTACTGCATCATCTTTTAAGATTTTGAATAGCTCACCTCCACTAGCTTTGTTGTTGCTCAGCTGTCCTAAGAACCATTTCACTTCAGATTCTAGGATGTCTGACTCGAGGTCAGTGACCACCACTATACAAGCTAAGCTCATTCTTATATAGTTCTTCTGTGTAATTTTGCCACCTCTTCTTAATCTCTTCTGCCTCTGTTAGGTCCCTGCCATTTTGGTCCTTTATCATGCCCATCTTTGCATGAAACATTCCCTTCATTTTTCCATTTTCTTGAAGAGATCTCCGGTTCTCCCTATTCTATTGTTTTCTTCTATTTCTTTGCACTGTTCATTTAAGAGGGTATTCTTATCTCTTCTAGCTATTCTCTGGAATTCTGCATTCAGTTGGGTGTATCTTTCTCTTTCTCCCTTGCCTTTCGCTTCCCTTCTTTCCTCCGCTATTTGCAAAGCTTCCTCAGACAGCCATTTTGCTTTTTTGCATTTCTTTTTCTTTGGGATGGTTTTAGTTGCTACCTCTTGTACAATATTGCAAACCTCCATCCATAGATCTTCAGGCACTCTGTCTATCAGATCTAATTCCTTAAATCTATTTGTCATCTCTACTGTATATTCATCAGGGATATGATTTAGTTCATACCTGAGTGGCCTAGTGTTTTTCCCTACTTTCTTCAATTTAAGCCTAAATTTTGCAATGAGAAGCTCATGATCTGAGCCACAGTCAGCTCCTGGTCTTGTTTTTACTGTCTGTATAGAGCTTCTCCATCTTTGGCTGCAGAGCACATGGTCAATCTGATTTCTGTGTTGACCGTCTAGTGATGTCCATGTGTAGAGACGTCTCTTGGGTTGTTGGAAAAGAGTGTTTGCTATGACCATCGTATTCTCTTTGACAAAATTCTATCAGCCTGTACCCTGCTTCATTTTGTACTCCAAGGCCAAACTTGCCTGTTATTCTGGTTATCTTTTGGCTTCCTACTTTAGCATTGCAATCCCCTATGATGATAAGGACATCATTTTTTGGTGTTGATTCTATAAGGTGCTGTAGGACTTCATAGAACCGGTCAATTTCATCTTCTTCAGCACCAGTGATTGGGGCATAGACTTGGACTACTGTGATATTGAATGGTTTGCCTTGGATTCGCACTGAGATCATTCTGTCATTTTGGGGATTGTATCCCAGTATTGCTTTTCCTACTCTTTTATTGACTACGAAAGGCTACTCCATTTCTTCTGAGGGATTCTTGCCCGCAGTAGTATACCTGATGGTCCTCTGAATTAAATTCACCCATTCCTGTCCATTTTAGTTTGCTGATTCCTAAGATGTCGATGTTCAGTCTTGTCATCTCTTGTTGGACCACATCCAGCTTGCCTTGATTCATGGATCTTACATTCCAGGTTCCTATGGAGAAAAGATCTTTACAGCATCGGATTTTTCTTTCACCACCAGATGCATCCACAGCTGAGCATCCTTTCGGCTTTGGCCCAGTCGCTTCACTCTTTCTGGCGCTACTAGAACTAGCCCTCTGGCGCTACTAGTACTAGCTCATAGCTTCATTGAGTTATGCAAGCCCCTTCGCCATGACAAAGCAGTAATCCATGAAGGAGATTTTATGGTTATTTTCACTTAAATTAAGATTAATTAACCATATATCAAAGACCAGAGTTCCTATACATTTTGGAAAAAGATAAATAGTGATCATTTATCCTAGATTATTAACATTTCTGCCCCTTAATAAGTTCTTTTTCTCTTTCCACATTCTAGATTAATGGACTAACAATTGGACTGAGTTGTTGTTTTAATCAAAACAAATTGGCATGTATCAAAACCTTGGACATTAGAATGTAATGTTTGGAGCATGCATTGTGTTACAATGTCACTATACTCATTTCACAATTCTGACCAAATAGTCAGATGCTTCTGGATATATGTACAAAGGGGTAGAAATTGCATCTTAATTCACACCCTAAAGCTGTATCTGTGACTCACAGGTTTTTAAACTGCTCTTAATGTCATGCCTGGCACTTCAAGTAAATTGCAACCCTTCTTAATCAGTTATGAGAGCAAATGTAATACAAGCTTATAAATCAGCTTCTGAGAGATCATTCTACTGAAATATCTAGAAAGGTTGCAAAAAATTCTATTCACTGCTAGGGCTAGTAGAAGTTTTGGAGATTAAGTTCCTTTGCTCTTTTTCACTCATCCTTATATCCTGATTATTATTTCCAGTGTTGTTGAGAGTTGGATGGCATCCAAGTTTAATTAATAATAATAAAAACTTTTTGTGCATATAACAAACTTTTTATTTAAATTTAGTTAATCAAACTCTGCACATGTTTTTTGTCTAGTCATGATAATCCAGAAGCTATGAAGAGCAGAACAGAGAGAGTTCATTTATCTCCAGAAAAGAAGGGGCATCTCCAAATTAAATCATCCCAACAAATGGGATGCAAACTCTAGGCACTTTTCCTTTGATGGAAACAACATAATTACCTCTGAGTCTACGTGCCTTTGACATCTTCAGGCTTCAAGTATGACCCTGGATTGAACTCTGATGATTCACAAGTTCTGAGCTTCTGGATTTTTCTGCTTCAGTGCAAGTCTGTTTTCTTTAATGATATGACATGCCCAGAAGGTAAGTGCTTGCCTTCTTTACACATTTCCTAGCCCTTGAATTATTTCTTTTCAACCCAGGCATCATTTCTGCTTTTTAAGACGATCAATTTAAAAAACCTACAATCAAACCAGTTGTAAAATTCATATTTATATATTATTGTTGGTCTTGGATATATTAATGAATTTTAGATTTATTGGTACTTAATGCTGGGAAAGATTGAGGGCAATAGAAGAAGGGGACGACAGAGAATGAGGTGGCTGGATGGAGTCACTGAAGCAGTGGGCGTGAGCTTAAATGGACTCGAGAAGATGGTAGAGGACAGGAAGGCCTGGAGGAACGTTGTCCATAGGGTCGCGATGGGTCAGACATGACTTCACAACTAACAACAACAACAACAAATTTGTGTGATGGCTCCCTTACTATGCAATTCAGTCATACTTTATATGTTATATTTCTGGTCTCTGACCATTTATCAATAAACAAATTCATACTCCTTGTATGAACATTTTGTCAAATAGGGCAAATTATTTGGTTCTGAGACAATAGAGCAGTATCAGAAGCTGGTCTACATCTACTCCCCATGACAGTTCCTGTTTAAAATGAGCCATTAAGTTTTTATTTTCATGCCAGCTTTAATTCTTTAATATTCCATTCTTATTGCATTCAGAGACCAACCTTCCATGCAAAGTAATCCACAATTTAAGTATATTTATTTAACCATACAAAATAACAACAACAACAACAACGTTGGAAGGGACCTTTGAGGTCTTCTAGTCCAATCCCCTTCTAGTCCAACCCCAGTCTCTTCTTAAATACTTCCAGTGTTGGAGCATTCACAACTTCTGGAGGCAGGTTGTTCCACTGATTAATTGTTCTAAATGTCAGGAAATTTCTCCTTAGTTCTAGGTTGCTTCTCTCTTTGGTTAGTTTCCATCCGTTGCTTCTTGTCCTGCCTTCAGATACTTTGGAGAATAGCTTGACTACCTCTTCTTTGTGGCAGCCCCTGAGATATTGGAACATTGCTATCATGTCACTCCTCGTCCTTCTCTTCATTAAACTAGACATACCCAATTCCAGCATCTGTTCCTTATATATTTTAGCCTCCAGTCCCCTAATCATCTTTGTTGCTCTTCTTTGTACTCTTTCTAGAGTCGCAACATCTTTTTTACATCATGGTGACCAAAACTGGATGCAGTATTTTTCATACTTCTCATCATTGTAATTCCATACATTTCTGTGAAAATATGCAATATTTCTCTTCACTCTGTTTCAAGCAGATTCTGTATAATCTTCCTTATATCTACTTTATTTACATTCTCTTGGCAGATCAATATATTTGGGCATACTTTTTCATATAAGACTCATATTTTCTATTCCTGCAGTCATTCTACTTTGCTCTAGTTTCTGTCATTTCTTCACTATTCATCCATTTTGATTGTTTTACAAAATCCACTCTAATGCTTTCAAGACACCCCTGCCCCATAATAGAAAATAGTGTTAACTATTATGTGAATTCTGTTGTGCAGGTTTAAGATAATCCCAACATAGTCATATGTTCAGATAATTGATCCAATGGGAAATGAATTCCCAATTGAAATAATACTTAATTATGTTTTATTTTGAAAATACCAGCTCTCTTAACAAATAATTGTTTCGGTGTTTTCCCCATGAAGGTACTTCTTTCTTTCTCTCTCTCTTTCTCACTCTCTCTCTCAATCAATCCTTATTTAAAAAAAACAAAAGAAATTATTCTCTCTATATGTACAAATAATATTTATTTTTACAAAGCTGAGTCCATGCTAGTCCAAAAAGGGAGTTATGAAGTAGGTAAGGATAAGATTTGTCTGTTTCCTGTTATGATTCAAAGTACAAAAAACAACTGCATTTCTTATAGAATATTACCTTTTTAACCAATATAGCATCATTCTAAGTTTTAAAATATTCCATTTCTCTGAAATGGTATAGGGTTTCCTGACTGAGCAGGGGATTGGACTTCCAACTTTATTATTATTATTATTATTATTATTATTATTATTATTATTATTATTATTATTATTATTATTATTATTATTATTATTATTATTATTATTATTATTATTATTATTATTATTATCATCATCATCATCATCATCATCATCATCATCATCATCATCATCATCATCATCATCATCATCATCATCATCATCATCATCATCATCAGGTAAAGGTGTAAATTGCAAGAGCATTCATATGACACTTGTTTTGCACTCCTTGAATCCTGGAAAAGGCACATTGGGTTTAAGAAGTTGCAGACAGTTTCTATGTTGCATTCAAATACAATCACACTGATTGATTGAACAAGATTAAAATGATAATACTAGTTCAAGCTAAAAGTGTCAGTAGTTCATTTCTAAAAAAAATCTGAAAGAACCTTACAATGCAAGTAGTACCATGCCTTGTATTCCATACTTTACAAGAAGAAAAAAAGATACAGGGAATCATTTCTTTTCTTTTTTCAGATTACCATCTCATTGAGGCAAGATGGATGAACTTACAATAGCTATAGGAGCACAGTTGGAACACGTAAAGATCAAGCTGGAAACAAAGATTCATGGACAAAATCTATCTATGTGATTGCTAAGACTTGATACCAACTTGATGCCACATAATCAATTAATTAATGTCACTGAGAAATGTTCCATGGAAAACAAAACTGCTGTGACTGAATTTCTTCTCTTGGGATTCTCTGGTGATCCAACATTCCAAGTTTTCTTGTTCCTGGTTTTTTTATCAATCTACTTAATAACTTTAGTAGGTAATATGGTAATCATATTGGTAATAAGGGCTAACCCTCAACTACACACTCCAATGTATTTCTTTCTTGTTAACTTATCTTTTATAGACATCTGCTATTCTTCTGTAACGGTTCCCAAAATGCTACAGAATCTCCTGGCTACTAAAAAGACAATTACTCTGAGTGGCTGCATAGCTCAGATCTTTTTCTTTATTTTCATGGTTGGAACAGAGATCTTCTTACTTTCAGCAATGGCATATGATCGTTATGCTGCTATATGTAATCCACTGAGATACAGCACCATTATCAACCACCGCTTATGCAGCCAAATGGTACTGTTTGCATGGCTATCAGGTTTTCTGGATTCCCTTGTCAATACCCTTTTTTTAACTGACTTACACTTCTGTGGTCCCAGTAACATTACCCATTTTAGCTGTGAGTTACCTCTGCTATTGCAGCTGTCTTGCACTAGTACTTTTGCCAATGAAATGGTCATTCTTACCTTTAGCATGCCATTAGGATTTGCTGCTCTTCTTCTAATTATAGCTTCCTATGTTCATATTGTTGGCTCCATTCTCAAGATAAATTCTGCAGAAGGAAGGCAGAAGGTATTCTCTACTTGTGCTTCCCACCTCACAGTAGTTTTCATGTTTTGTGGGACTGCTTTCATTAGATACATGAAACCTGCCTCTGGCTATTCAGATACCATGGACAAGCTAGCATCAATCCAGTACAGTATCCTAACCCCCATGTTAAACCCCATTATATACAGTCTGAAAAACAAAGATGTAAAAAATGCCCTGAAGAAGCTTTTTAGAAAGTGACTTCAAAAAGGCCCTTGAACTTACTGAATTTTGAGATTACCTTCATGAAGAAAGAGAATGCATTAAGGCAGAAATAGGAAGACTGGCGACCATGATATGGCATGCCTCATTAAATTACTAACTGAAGTTGTCACTTTCTTCTACAATTTTATTCACACCCTTTAAATTACTGGATGGAGTTCAACCTATTTGGAACAGATTGTACTCCTAGGACTTTCATCTCATCACTTACTGTTTATGACTTCAACCAAACAATAGTGATATTTAAGCAGAGCCCACTTGATATAGAATGCCATATTCATTAATACCATATGTGTTAAGACTTCATGGCTGATAGTTGAAGATACATCATAACTCCAATTGCATTTCTTTTGGAGCTGGATGAGTCAGAGAAGGGCATTCTCTTTGGTGCTCCTCAATTATATATACATATAATATATATGATTATATATGTGTAATATTTCTCTTCACTCTATTTCAAGCAGATTCTTGAATCTTCCTTATATCTACTTTCTTTCCATTCTCTTGGCAGATCAATATATTTGGGCACACTTTTTTTCATACAAGACCAGTGGTGGGATTCAGCCAGCTCGCACTAGTTCGGCAGTACCGGTAGCTAATTTTTTGTTGCCCAGGCCCGGAATGGACTTCTGGAAGTGGCATCCACACAGAGAACCAGTTATCCACACAGTTTAATCCCACCATTGTACAAGACTCATATTTTTTCTAACTGCAGTCATTCTACTTTGCTCTAGTTTCTGTCATTTCTTCACTATTCATCCATTTTGATTGTTTTACAAGATCCACTCTAATGCTTTCAAGAGACCCCCGCCCCATAATAGAAAATAGTGTTAGCTATTATGTGAATTCTGTTGTGCAGGTTTTTTGTTTTTGTTTTAAACAAGTTTTATTAAATTTTTCAGTTTTTACATCCAGGTAATTAGGAAGCAGCATGGTGATAGGGTAATCAATAATCCAATAACAAAATCATTCATATATCTGTCAGGTTACATCGTTAAAATTCTTTCTCTATTTCCCTTAATTATTATATCATATTCAAATTAATACATTTCTAGATAAAGCTCAATCAATCAATACATTTGTCAATAACATTTTACTTATACATATCCAAGTCATGTTTTTAAGTTTTACTTAATTCCAATTACCATGTTCCAATTTAGCCTTTAATAACCGTAATATTTAGACTTCGAGTAACCCTAATTTCCCTCATTTCATTACAAAATAATTATCATGTATGGAGTACATATATTATTCCAACAATTACATTCTTACTTTCTTTCACAGATATATTCTATTTCTTGTCCTGATAGGTCCTCATTTACTGGTAAAATATCTTTCATTGTCAGAAAGCCATTTCCATGTTACAATTCGAAACTATAATCTAGCTGTTAATTTTCATTTCCATTATAAATCTAAATCCTAAATATTAAATCAGTCAATATCTCTAAAAATCTCCAACATTGAGGTTCCCTCTCTATTTCCCTTAATTGTTATATCGTGTTCAAATTAATACATTTCCAATCAATACATTTATCAATAACATTTTACTTATACATATCCAAATCCTGTTTTAAAATTTTACTTAATTTCAGTTACCATATTCCAATTTAGCCTTTAATAGCTATAATATTTAAACTTTGGGTAAGCCTAATTTCCTTCATTTCAATACAAGATAATTATCGTATCCTATACTTATTCTTACTTTATTTCACAAATATATTTTATTTTTCATCCTGATAGCTCCTCTTTTACTAGTAAAATATCTTTAATTGTCACTAACCCATTTCCATATTACCATTCCAAACTATAATCTTAACAGTTAATTTTCATTTCCATTATAAATCTAAATCCTAAATATTACATCAATCAATGTCTCTAAAACTCTCCTTAACCCATCAAGTAAAATTTTAAGTCCCATTTTTAAATCTAACTCTGGCTTTCTTTTTGTGCCAAGCAGGCTTCCATGCCAGAGCCTTTAAATCCTCAGATGCATCTCCCTTCGTTCCTACATATGTTGTTTGAATCAAGGGAGAACATCCAGATGTCAATTTTTCAAAGGAACTGGCCCCTTTGTAGTTATTAGGTTGTTGCCCTAATAATTCAATTCTCCATGTTTGATTTGAGATATTAATCATCAGTTCAGTCTGGTCTTCTTGTTCTTGTTCTAGTTCCATCTGACTAGAATAAAGGGTCATGTCTGGTGTTGTGATTATTGTTTGCTTGTCTGAGTTGTCTAGGTTCTCAATATATTGTGTTTGTTGATCAGTTCCTGCTGGTGTTGAAGTTACAGGTATTTTAACTAAAGTTAGTGTTGGATTCTCAAAATTCTCAATAGGTTGTAGATATTGTTGTGCAGCATCCTCTTTGCTGTTGACTTGTTCCTCTTCTGTTGTTTTTAGGTTTATAAGTTGATCAGTTGAAGTCTGGGGTTCAATTTGTAGTTTCTGGGTAACATCTTTGGCTTTCACTCTGGCATTCATTATTTCAGTGGCTTCAAGAATTTTTTCAAGTATAAGTTTATAGTTAAGTTGTGGGTAAGGTTCCTCCATTTCCATAGTGATTAGAGATAGTCTTTTAGTGGAGGCTATGTTTAGTAAGAGTCAGCCAATGTCCACCTCCACAATTTCTAAAAGTTATTTTCACCACCCAGCTGTTTCCACTTCTTATCTTTTCCTTAGATAATATGAAGGGCAAATCAAGAGAGTCAGCAGGCCTCACAGTCAAAGAAATTCAATTGCTATACCAGGCTTAGCCCCAGTAGACCATGAAATCTTTCCCCCAGAAGTCACTTAGGCTTTTATCCAGTTAAAAAGCGGAAAAAAACTATTTTTCAGACTTGGTAAATAGATAAAATGCTGAGTCTCTATAATAGGAATTTTTTGGGACCCCCAAGTCTCGAAAAATGGGGAAAAAATAAAGATCCAGTTATTTAATTATTAAAATTAGATATTCTTTTTTTTTTGTTCCAAAGCTTAGATTCCCAAACGTCACTGTATTAAGAGCGGGGAAGACGTTTCAGGAGACTTTCACAGAAGGTAGTTAGGGTAAAAGAAAGGTAAAAAAGGGTCTCACCCAGATCTTCCATGGTGCTTCGTTGTGCTTAATAGTACTTTTGGCTTTCAGCTGGTATGGCTAGGTGATCGGCCATGTTAATGGCCGATCTTTTCTTCGTCGATCCAAAGGAGCTGCCTTGGATCAAACGGAAGGGCTGCTGCCCTTCCACGATCAAACAAGGGTCCTCCTCAGCAGTGGTCACCCCTCCAGGGTGACTTTCGACCCTTTCCAGGGTCTCTCAACGAAGGGAAACCGGACAGCAGAGAGAGGGGTCTCCCCGCACGTCCGCTGGCGCCGCGATCCGGAACCGGAAGCCTGTTGTGCAGGTTTAAAATAATCCAAGCATAGTCATATGTTCAGATAATTGATCGAATGGGAAATAAATTCCCAATCAAAAAAATACTTAATTCTGTTTTATTTTGAAAATACCACCTCTCTTAACTAATAGTTGTTCTGGTGTTTTCCCTATGAAGGTACTTCTCTCTCTCTTTCTCACTCTCTCTCTCAATCAATCCTTATTAAAAAACAAAAACAAAAGAAGTTATTCCATCTATATGTACAAATAATATTTATTTTTACAAAGCTGAACCCATGCTAGTCCAAAAAGAGAGTGATGAAGTAGGTAAGGATAAGATTCGTCTGTTTCCTATTATGGTTCAAACAACTGCATTTCTTATAGAACATTAGCTTTTTAACCAATATAGCCTCATTCTGAGTTTTAAAACATGATTCCATGTACTTTCAAGTAGAGGTGTAAATTGCAGGAGCATTCATATGATACTTGTTTTGCACTCCTTGAAGAGAATCCTGGAAAAGACACATTTGATTTAAGAAGTTGCAGACAGATACTATGCTGTCATTCAAATACAATCACAATGACTGATTGAACAAGATTAAAATGATAATATTAATTCATTACTCAGTGTCAGTAGTCCATTTCTTTTAAAAAAATCTGAAAGAAGCTTACAGTGCAAGTAATTCAGCATTACCATCCCTCGTTCTCCATGCTTTACAAGGTAAGAAATAGATTCTTGGGAATCATTTCTCCAATGAAATATTTAAGAAAGTCTGTAGGCAATCATATATATTCAAATACAACTTTGAATATTAGCTTTAGCCTATCTTTATGCCAAATTAGCTTTTTCCAATACAATTCTACGTGTTCATTTATAGATCAATTTATCCTATTACTTCATATTTGTGAAATTATGAAAATGTATTTCAGTATACATTTAATGATGTATTTTTAGATTATCAAAACATATAAACTATATTTGTTCTCAGCATAAAGTAAAAGCTCTTTGGAATCAAGATTAGATTCTGAATTCATGGACATACCCATGCAATTCTGTAGGCAATAATATGGATGCAATTTGCTATAGCTTTCCCTTGGGATGCTTTTTGACTTTCTGATCTATCCTATAGTTCCAGTGGGTTCTGACAGTCTCTTAGACAAGTAATAACAAGTCCTGAATCTGCTTAGCTTCCCAGCCTATAGAAAGTTACTCAGATGCTCCTATTTATTCTTTAAAACTTGTGTCTAAAAATGACATATTTTAATGCTACTGTGGAATATGTTTAATTGAAAATTGTGGTTCAAACTGCAAAAAGTGAGAAATATGATTAAAGGAAAGATCTGAGTGTTTTGAAATGAAGATATCTCTCTCTCTTTGTGTGTTTGTGTGTCTCTTTCATGTACCTATTTCTATCTTTTTAAAATGAATAACTATAATACGTAATTCATGTTTAGAGAATCAATTGGTATTTTGACAGATTGCCATCCCATTGAGGCAAGATGGATGGACTTAATTACAATGATTACACTGGTCTACAAATTTTGGGAAATTATCGATCTCCGAGATAAAATGTGTTAATTTTTACATATTTTGATTAGATGAATTAGAAAACAGGAGATAAAGGTGTTGGTTGGCTAAAGTTTTAAAGATATTTCACAATAAAGATTTATACACAGGCAAGTATATTTGCCTACAAGGGAGGGAGGTGTACAATGATCATGATGCCTCGTAACTTCTCAATAAAGTATGGTAGAACAGTGAAAATGGTACCACATGGAAATATATAAATTTATCTTCACTTTGAGACTAAAGATTATTACCTAACTGTAATTTATTGTTTTTTTATTCCAAGGTACATTTGGCTTGGTCAGTTCTACGCATCATACAGTTACATCTGGTGGCTTGTGAAAGTGTTATTGCCTAACATTTTCAAGGAACAGTTGTGTGATATTTTTCCTTGGAAGCCAATGTGCCACAAAACTATGTAAACAATGCAGATAACTTCTGCTACATTTGTGGCAAGGTTACATTTGCATCTCAAAAGTGCAGTATGACGGCAGTGGTAAAAAAGGCATACGTATATTTTGGATGCAAAATAGGGGATCAGGACAAGAGTTAGACCTCTCATTATTGTTGCATTACATGTGCAACGTATCTCCATCATTGGCTAAACAAGAAAAAAAAAGTCCATGCCTTTTGCAGTCCCAGTGGGGTGGAGGGAACCCACCAATCATAGTAGCAACTACTCTTTTTGCATGGTTCCCCCAGTTGCAAAAGGGATTTCAAGAAATAAGAAGTGGACCATGGAATATCTAAACATTCAATCTGTACTGCATCCTGTACCCCTTATGGTGAAGACTTGCCAATTCCAGATCCACCAGAATCCTCCTCCTAGACCCGGATGATGATTAAGATGATGAGCAGGATGCAGCTGATCCAGTAGACCCAAACTTTAGCCTATTGTATGCTCCTCCTGATTTACATCTAATTTCACAGAGTGAACTAAATGACCTGGTCAGGGATTTGGAATTGCCTAAGAGTAAGGCAGAGCTACTGGCCTCCAGATTACAACAGTGGAACCTTGTCATTTAATCTGATGTTAGAGCTTGTCAGTTTTTCATGGGAAAAGCATGAAAATGTTACATGAAAAACCAATAAATGAATGGAAAGTTATGCTATAGATATCAATAAAAAGATAAATTTATAATGATTGGTGGGGCACCATTGGCATTGCTGTATCACATTTTGCAGAAAAGTTATGGAGCATAATTGCACATCCCACTCGTAATTTCTAATTATTTTGATACAATTTTGACCTGAAGCTATATCTTGGAAACTGGAGCCAATTAATACTCAGGACTTAATTTTCCTTTATTAGTGACCCAATTTAGGTAAAATTAAGTTACTTTCATTCTACATTCTCCTTGTAGACCAAT
The DNA here is from genome assembly GCA_023970755.1 of Azemiops feae. Taxonomy (NCBI): domain Eukaryota; kingdom Metazoa; phylum Chordata; class Lepidosauria; order Squamata; family Viperidae; genus Azemiops; species Azemiops feae. The sequence continues at coordinate 177,401 of JALGBA010001050.1, read as the reverse complement.
ATTATGGGGCTACAGTTGGGAGACCTAAAAGATCAAGTTGGAACCAAAGATTCATGGACAAGATCAGTCTATGTGATTGCTAGAACTTGGCATCAACTTGATGCCACAAAATCAATTAATTAATGTCATTTAGAAATGTACTATGGAAAACAAGACTGTTGAGGCTGAATTTCTTCTCTTGGGATTCTCTGGTGATCCAACATTCCATTGGATCACCAAAAAAACCATTGTTCCTATTTCTTTATCAATCTACTTTAACCTTAGTAGGAAATATGGTCATCATATTGGTAATAAGGGCTAACCCTCAACTACCATTCCAATGTATTTCTTTCTCATTAACTTATTGTGGGAGTTCCGATCCCGGGGTCCAGCGCCTGCTGGACGGACCAGTGGTTGTGGGAGTTCGAATCCCGGGGTCCAGCTTCTGCTGGACGGACCAGTGACATACGTCAGCCTGGGCTAACGGACCTTGCGTTTGGTAGATAGGAAACACACGGACAACATGTTTCTTCAGGTTGAGTTGGCATGCAAGAGCCCAGAAGGATCTGCCTGCCTCTCTTTTATTGGCATTTTTACAACATAGCAAAAGTTTCATAAAGGGCGGGTTTAGCCAAGCAATAAAACTTAAAAGGGTACCTTATCCTAACTCAGGAAATGTAAACTTCAAAGGCGTAGCTTATCTCAACTCAGGAAATATAGACTTTAAAGGCGTATCTTAGGAAATGATAACTTGAAAGACATAACTCAGGAAAAGATAACTTGAAGGACATAACTCAGGAAGACATAACTCAGGAAGACATAACTCAGGAAGACATAACTCATGACTAATCTTATCTCAGGACTTGAAAGGCATGGAAACTTTTCTTAACTCAGGAAATGGTTGCAACATCTCCACTGTTTTTATTTTTTAAAGTTCAATCTCCATCCTACTCGTGGCCATAATCTGCATCCTCCGAAACAGAAGAGGGCAACTCCATAAGAATACGAGATTCTTGCTTGGGGGCAAGAGCCTCCATGGCTAAGTCTGATTCAGTATCGGAACAGTTGGAGTCCGTGTCAGACAGCGTCAGTAGGGCAACCTTTTCAGAGGGGTGGAATTTGGGTTTCAAGGGTTCATATATATTGTTTGAGGCAAGCATAACATTAATCTTAGAAAGATTAGAATCCAAACCATTCAAACGATCCTTGAGAAATTGCAAAAGGCGTGAAAAAACACATGGGCCAATCATACATAATATAAGCAAAATTATACAAGGTCCTAAAATAGCAGAAAGCAATGTGGTAATCCAGGGAGAGAAATTAAACATGCTTTGATACCAGGATTGTTGGGAGAACCTTTCTTGTTCCCTGTCTTTTAATCGTTTGCGTAACTCATTCATAGAGTCGCGCACAATGCCAGATTGATCAGAATAAAAACAACATTCTTCTTTTAAGGCTACACACGTTCCACCTTCCTTTAAAAATAAAAGGTCGAGGGCACGCCTATTCTGCAAAACTACTTCAGCAAGAGACGACAAAGAAGTTTGAAGGGCAGAAATTGAAGTCTCAATGCGGGAAAGATCATTATCTATTTCTAGACTAAGTTTTTGTATTTGTTGTTGATTAACAACCAAAGCCGCAGCTCCAGTAGCTGCTCCTGCAGCACCTAATCCTAAAAGAACTGAAAGGGTTAGGGCTGTAACAAATTCACGTTTTGCACGTAGGTGGTATTCCGGTGGTTCCATAAGGGAAACAAAATCAGAGGGGGAATAATAAGTGATTCTAGGGACTAAGCGTACCTGAATACAAAAGGCTTTTTGTTGTGTAAGGACATCCCCTGACACACAGGCTGTGGCACCTGTAGAGCAAGCCCAGATGGAGTTGTTGCCGGGGATGAAGAATTGGCCCTTTAAGCTGGCAGAAATATTACCATTACTCAAGGTAAAAAGAGAGTTATAACCTGCCGTATTTACACTGCCCGATCTTTTCTGGGTGAGCCAAACATCACATTGGTATTTGCCAGTGGTGATATTAGCACAATATTGAGAATAATTTGCAGGAATGTTTCCCAAGCAACAACCATGTCCCATAATAGAAGTAATAGTGATGGATGTTGAGTTCCATCTGCAAGAGTCATCTTTAGTAGCATTCTTAATAGGTTCGATGGAGCCAACAGCGTCATAAAAGGGTGGAGTGGCTGATAAACAGAGCCAACAGTGGTCGGTTTGTGAAGAAGAATTAACAGCACTTTTTAGCAAAAAGGAAGAAGCATTGACAAGGTTAATCAAGGGATTAGGCATATTATGTACAACGGACTGTAAAAAAACAGGTTGAATGCTTTTGTTAGGACCTATAGGAGGGGAATGTGGTGACTGGATTGTGAGACGAATGGAAAAAACTCCGCCGTCGTCTTCAGAACCGCTCCATTCTCTACCACCCCAAGAATATCCGACAGCCCATTGCTCTGTAGTCAAAGTCTTTCCTTGGGATGTGAAGGTAATGTTCATTGGATTTTTCCGCTCACCACAACAATGCAAATTAGAAGGGCAGGAAGGAGAAGGGGGTTTGCCATTACTACGGTTAATGGCAATATAATCATTTGAGCGAGGGGCAGTCCAGGATATAGCGCCCGTAGAAACACAAGACCATGAGGCACAGTATTTATCCAAAAAAGTGCCACATTGATATTTTTCCTCAGGTGTCTTTGGTTCGGGACAAAAATACAGGTCCCACCATGTTGCTTCTAGTGGAGAAGGTGTGCACGAACCTTGTTTGTCCCATTTGTTAGTTTGGAGAAATTTTGAAGCAAATTTGTTGACCCCGGTACCCATTTCGGCAAAGTCAAAATGTAAGATAGGGAACCAGGGCCATATTGTGTATTTGGAGATTTGGAATAATACCTGATTTTCAAAGTCACGAACAGTCCATGTGTAGTTGAGAGGTCGATGAGGATTAGGATCAGGAGATCGCCGTCGTCGAGAATGAATGATGCGTTGGTGTGAGCGAGGTTGCTTTATGGAATGAAAGTGTTGTAGGTGAGGTGAGATTAAAGTGTGGGCGGCCAGGTCTAGGAAGGAGCGGGGATGAGGAACAAAGTTGTAGGCAAGTAAACGAGGAGACAAAGGAGGTTTTGCATAGCTCGCCACTGATGCGAGTTCAAAAGAATGTGTAGTATAAGTACCATAGGATGAAAATCCAGACACATAATAGCGCCCCGTAGTCTCAGGGGTCACAAGAATAGCAAGAGTTATGTGACAAGGGTAATGAGCATAGGTGAGGGAAATAGAGGGAGATGGTGGAAGAGGAATGCCACGATTAGGATACTGAGAAAACACAAAGGGACAAAAGGATTGACCTCGGTCATAACAATGAAAAAGGGCAGTAGTATTGAGATCAAGAAAAGAAAAAACAGGACCACAATATAGGCCTTTATGAAAATTTAGAGGAATTCTCAGGTGCTTTGTCATCATGGGAAGGTGCAGTGTGGACATCATGGGGAAGGAACTTGTCAAGAGTGTCATCAAAAGCAGGGTCCACATGATTGATGCAAAAGTGTTGGACCCCTGGACAATATGGGTGGTGCAATATGCAGTTGTTACACCAATAACAGCATGTACATCCACACTCACAAAGGCAATGATGGCACATCCGATGGAGTTGGTGGGTTGTGTGGAGTGATGAAATATGGGCGAATACAACGAGCAGGGACCCACAAAACTCTGTCGGGTAGTTGAACTGCAGCGTAGCCTCTTCCCCAGGTGATGAGTTCGGCTGGACCTTTCCAAGTTGGATCCGGGAGCTGCCTGTAGTATACAAGTGGTCTTGAAGTTGGGACAACAGGTTTAGTAAAGTGTCGAGACGCAGCAGACAAAGAAGGAGTGCCAGTGAGATTTAGAAAATTGAGAGTATACAGACAAACATTTAACACGTTTTGCAGTGCCGGGAGGTTTGGGGGGCATAAGCCCTTGGACCCCATATAACGATCTAATGCATTTTTTAAAGTTTGATTTGCTCGCTCAACAATAGCCTGCCCTTGGCTATTGAAAGGAATTCCAAATTTGTGGACAATGGACCAGTGATGACAAAACTGTGAAAATTGTGAGCTGACATAAGCTGGGCCATTGTCTGTTTTTAATATTTTTGGACATCCCAGCACTGTAAAGGTACGAATACAGTGATTAATCACTTGTTTTGCAGCTTCCCCTTTTTGTGGGGTTGCCAAAATAAATCCGGAGAACGTATCTACTGTAACATGTAGATATTTCCACGGGGCAAATGGAGGATATTGAGTTACATCCATTTGCCAGGTATCACAGGCTTCAGTGCCTCTAGGGTTAACGCCCTGTGGGATACCTTTAGACTGTAAGCTACAGGTTGGGCATTGTTGAATTATGGCTGTAGCTTCAGCCATAGTGATTCCAAATTGTTTCATTAAGGCTTTCTTATTTTGATGAAAATAGCTGTGACTTTCCCCCGCTGTCATGGGAGCTGGCTGTGGAACTTTGATGACAACAGGTAAAAGTTTGCAGGCTTCATCGGCCATATGATTCCCTTCTGAAAGAAATCCTGGTAAATGTTGGTGACTTCGAATATGTGCTAGAAATAAGGGATGGACACGATCATGTAATAGTGTTTGTAGTGAAAGAAAGAGTTTCATAAGGACAGGTGGAATGGAGGGAGACAGATAAGAGTCAAAAATGTTGTGAGTGATATGGGAAACATATAAGCTATCTGTAATGATGTTTAAAGGTTGTAAAGAAAAGGAGCTTAAAGCCAAAATAAGAGCAGCTAGTTCTGCTTGTTGAGCTGATTGTTGAGGCGAAGTTTGCTTTTTGTGCCATGTTCCATTGTATTGCCAAGTACAAGCACCATATGTTTTTGAACCATCAGTAAAAATGGTAAGACAGTCCTTAAGGGGTGAAGGAGCAATAGGAGAAGAAAAGGAAATAGGGACTGTCTTGACAAGTTGTAAGCGAGGATCTGCGGGCAAATGACATGAAACATGCCCATGCCAGTTTTCCAAGGAATCTTGCAACACATCTGAATTTTGGAATAAAGGTTCCCATTGTGTTAGCTTAAAGGGAATATATATAGCAATTGGTTCGTATCCAATTAATGTTTTGGCTCGCCTTCTTCCTTTATCAATCAAAAGTGCCATTTGTAAAGGTCTTGTGGTGAGGGTGTTACGTGGAGTATGTGGAAGGTGGAGCCATTCGACAATGTGTAATTTTTTGTCAGATATTTGAACAAGAATGGCAGTGAATAGAGAAGGTGTTGATAAAATTGCAAGGGAAAAAGGTGTGTTGTTCAAGACACGGTCGACCCAAGTGGTCTGCAGTATTGAATTTATATGTTGGAGAGTGGTGTGATGAACATCAGTAAGATGTAAAGTGTCAGCAGGGTGTTTGAGTGTAGCTAAAGCTTGGAAAAAGGGAGAAAGAACAGCCGTGGTAAGAGAAAGATAAGATCGTGCCCAATTAAGTGTTCCTAAATATTGTTGCAATTGTACTAATGTAGGGTTGTTTGGAAAATTGAGTTTTGGCAGCTCAGGTGTGGCCGCAGAGGCTAACATCTTATGTCCTAGATATTGAAAGGGATATTGAGATTGGATTTTGTCAGGAGCTATGTGAAGCCCCGCCTCATTCAATATAGATGTAAGATATGGAAGTGTTTTTAATACTGTCCCCTTCGGACCGTCAGCTGCAATTAAAATATCATCCATGTAATGATACACCAGAAAGGAAGGGTAGCGATCTCTATAAGGCTGGACTGCTTTATTCACATAATATTGGCACATTGTAGGGGAATTGAGCATACCCTGTGGCAACACCTTCCAGTGGTATCGTGTAGTTGGCTTTGAATTATTCAATTCTGGAATAGTGAATGCAAACAATAATCTATCCCTTGGATCCAGTGGGATAGAGAAAAAACAGTCCTTTAAGTCAATAATGATCAAATCAAAAGTTTCAGGAATCAAATTTGGATTAGGCAGCCCACATTGTAGCGCTCCCATTGGTTGAATAACAGCATTCACAGCATGTAAATCCTGTAGGAGGCGCCATTTGCCACTTTTCTTTTTAATGACAAAAACAGGAGTGTTATAAGGACTGGTAGAAAATTCAATGTGGGCTAAAGCCAATTGTTGAGATACCAATTCATGTAGGGCCTCAAGTTTTTCAGCAACAAGAGGCCATTGATCCACCCATACAGGGGTGGAAGAAATGAGAGACAGTTTAAGGGGTGTGATAGCCATTGGTTAGGGGATGTGTAAAGTAGCATGCAGCTGAGAAAGCAAGTCACGACCCCATAGATTAAAAGCAAGAGGAAGGACAAAAGGTTTAAGATAAGCTGTGGTAGAAGTATCAGGGACAGAAGCAGAGAGCCAATCAGTGCTGACCTTTGCCGCTTGGGATCCACCAACTCCTTGAACAGAAGGAGAATCAGAAAGCGCCCAAGTAGAGGGCCAGTCCTTGGTACGAATGACAGAAGCGTCCGCACCCGTGTCAACCAAGCCTGTAAAGGGACGGCCATTTAATGAAATGGTAAGCATTGGCTTGAAAGGTTCAACAGGGCAGTGTAAAGCAAGGAGAGAAGAGGTAGAAACAGAGGCAGAGGCAGAGGAGGGAAGTAAAATAAGCGTAGCAATAATTGAGCCCTTTGGAAGGAAAAAGGGGCGATCACCAATAGCAGCAAGAGACAAGTGATGAAGAGAGGATGAATCATAAAGAAAAGGCGCGGCTACCACGCCTTCAACAGTGAGGGAGGAATTAGGCATGAGCAAAACAGGCAATGAAGGTGGAAGCGGTTTTATTAGTGTCACTGAGAGAGGAAGAGTGAAAACAGAACCAGGGTCTTCATAAGAACAATCAGCAGAAAGTTCAACAGGAAATGCGGAGGCAGAAAAGGGAGGGTCAGAAAGGAGAGGAGACATTTCAGCCTTTTTGGTGGGGCTAGCTGATGGCCCCGCAATTAGTTTTCCGACTGGTTTTGGCGTTGAAAAGGGGGATTTGATCGACATTGAGAAGCCCAGTGAAAACCTTTGCGACAGCGAGGGCAAACAGTTTTTGGTTTAGCAGCAGGGGGAGGGGGTCGCCCACGCGGCGCTCCCCCCCCTCCCGGTGCTCTGCACTGACCTTTGAAATGACCAGGTTTGCCACAATTAAAACAATTGCCAGCAGGACGAGAAAAGGCATAAGTATCGGGAGGGGAAGAGGGAACGGGCAGAGAAGTGGGGGGTAATGAAGAGGTGATAGCAGAAGCAAGGGTGGTCATGTTATAAGAATTAGAGCCGACAATGCGGCAGGCACGGAGAAAATCAGCCAGCGTAGCATCAGGCTTATTCACAAGAGGTTGAAGAACCTTTTGACAATCAGGGTTTGCATTTTCATAAGCCAATTTCATAATTAATTCATTTCTGGCAGCTTCATTGTCAATTTGTCTTTCAAGAGATAATTGCAAACGACTGACAAAAGAAGCATAGTCCTCATTAATGGTTTGTATGATTTTTGAAAAAGTTTGTAAGGGAGTTTGTTGGGCTTCATCCACCTTACGATAAGCGCCAAGTGCAGTGTTTTTAATCAAAGGAAATGCAGCTCGATCTGATTGGGTCTGCTGGGTGACGGTAAAACGCGTGCCAGTGCCCATCAGATCATCTTGAAATACATTAGCAGGCAAGCCATTTTGCACAAGGAGAGAAATTTGCTTAGCATATTCTGAATTCCAAATTACATACTGTGCAGGAGTCATAAGCATACTAAATAAAGTTTGCCAATCTATTAGAAGCATTTCTGAAGCATCAGAAGAGAGAGAATGAAGCAAGCCTTGCACATAGCGAGACTGAAGACCGTAGTCTCGAACAGCATCCTTTATGTCTTTGATAGCTTTATAAGAAATATTTTGATAAACTGGAGGGGCGAGACCCCCACGGGGGCCTCGTCCCCATACTACTGGAAATAAAGAAGAAGTAGAGGGAAGGTCTTCGGGATCCAGAGAACCATCCTCTCGTGCCTGTTGCATGGCACGGAGAACAGCACCCCCACAAGTTGAGGAGGGTGGAGAAGGAGAAGGAGGGGGTGAAGGCGACATTGAAGGATAGGGTGGGGGAGCAGTTGGAGGAGAGAGAGAAGGATAGAGCGAAGAGGGGGGGTTTTTTGGCTGTGCCGGCTTTGGAACGTCTTCCGTAGTAGGCACAGGTTGAGAGGAAGGGTCTGGATATAAAATTTGAAAAGCAGCCATGAGTCCACGCCACGTGCAAAGAATATTAGTTGGCACCCGGGGTGGTTCATGAAGCCATTTACCAATACGTTCCCAAGTGGATCGGCGAAGAGAGCCGTCCTCGGGATAAGCAGGACAGTGTTTATGAAGGTAAAGAAGAAAGCAGATAATTTCTTTGCGAGATAAAGGATAGACAGTTGTTCCGTTAACTTTTTGCAAACAATTTGCCTTTCTGACTAAAGAGGAAAGTTCATCCACATGCTTGGACAGAACTTTGGAAAGTGGGATCCCATACTTACGGTGATCAAGCCTTTGCCAGGTGCGTAAATACAGGAGCCAGAGCAGCGTTTCCCTAGACAGAGAACACGCCGTGGAGTGAATCACGTCGGGGTCACCAGTTGTGGGAGTTCCGATCCCGGGGTCCAGCGCCTGCTGGACGGACCAGTGGTTGTGGGAGTTCGAATCCCGGGGTCCAGCTTCTGCTGGACGGACCAGTGACGTACGTCAGCCTGGGCTAACGGACCTTGCGTTTGGTAGATAGGAAACACACGGACAACATGTTTCTTCAGGTTGAGTTGGCATGCAAGAGCCCAGAAGGATCTGCCTGCCTCTCTTTTATTGGCATTTTTACAACATAGCAAAAGTTTCATAAAGGGCGGGTTTAGCCAAGCAATAAAACTTAAAAGGGTACCTTATCCTAACTCAGGAAATGTAAACTTCAAAGGCGTAGCTTATCTCAACTCAGGAAATATAGACTTTAAAGGCGTATCTTAGGAAATGATAACTTGAAAGACATAACTCAGGAAAAGATAACTTGAAGGACATAACTCAGGAAGACATAACTCAGGAAGACATAACTCATGACTAATCTTATCTCAGGACTTGAAAGGCATGGAAACTTTTCTTAACTCAGGAAATGGTTGCAACAACTTATCTTTCCTCGACATTTGCTATTCTTCTGTAACAATTTCCAAAATGCTACAGAATCTCCTGGTTACCAAAAAGATAATCTCTCTCTGTGACTACATAGTTCAAGTCTTTTTTTTTTTTTTGTATTTTCAGGGTTGGAACAGAGATCTTACTTTCAGCAATGGTGTTTGATCGTTATGCTGCTATATGTAATCCACTGAAATACAGCACCATTATCAACCACCGCTTGTACATCCAAATGGTACTGTTTGCATGGCTGTCAGGTTTCCTGGATTCCTATGTGAATACTCTTTTTTTTTATTGACTTACACTTCTGTGCTCCCAGTAACATTACTCATTTCAGCTGTGAGTTACTTCTGCTATTGCAATTATTTTGCTCTAGTACTTTTACCAATGAAATAGTCATTTTTTATCTTTAGCATGCCATTAGGGTTTGCTGTCCTTTTTGTATTTATAGCTTCCTATATTCATATTATTGACTCCATTCTCAACATAAATTCTGCAGAAGGAAGGCAGAAGGCATTTTCTACTTGTGCATCCCACCTCACAGTAGTTTTCTTATTGTGTAGGACTGCTTTCATTAGATACCTGAACCCTGCCTTGGCTACTCAGACACCATGGACAAGCCAGTGTCAATCCAGTACAGTGTCTTAACTCCCATGTTAAACCCCATTATATACAGTCTGAAAAACAAAGATGTAAAAAATGCTCTAAAAAAGCTTTTTATAAAGTTACTTCAAAAAGGCCCTTGAACTTACTAAATTTTGAGATTGCTTTGATGAAGAGTCCCTTGCTTGAATGGGGTTTCCTAGATCTACTGCTTGAGCAGGGGATTAGACTAGAACAGGGGTGTCAAACTGCCGTCCCACGGACCGGACGCATCCTGTGGAAGCTGCGCCCACCCCATTGCCGGCAATGGCAAAACTGGCCCGATACGTTGCGTGACATCACGTGATGTCGCGAGTTTGACATGTCTGGACTAGAAGATCTTCAAGGTTCCTTCCAACTCTGTTATTGTGTTATATTTAGCCCATTAAAGAGAAGAGTTAGGGAAGATGTGATAGCTGTCATCCAATACTTGAAGGACCATCACAGGAAAGAGGGGGTTGATTTATTTTCTATAGCACCTGAAAGCAGGACAAGAAGCAATGTGTCAAAGCTTATTAAAGAAAGATCCAAGCTGGAACTAAGGAGAAATTTCCTGACAGTGAGAACAATTAATCAGTGTAATAGCTTGCCTGTTCTGTGCAGCTGCTTATGAAATAAGGCAGTGACTAAAAGCAGTTGAATCTAGTTTAATTGTGGTCTGCTGAATATTGCAGACTCTTAGCTCTTAGCTAAGCCATCCATTTAATAAAGCTTTTATTCTTAAAATTTCTTTTAATTACAATTATTATCTTATATTTACATTGTTCTATTTATCTTCATCCTTAAGCTTATTCCAATATTGGCATTGTGCAGATTAATGAGTGCAATATGTATTTGTTTTGAAAGAAAGTCTATGTCATTAAATCCTACTCTTGTAGTTTGGGGCAAGTTGGTGGAGGACAGAAAAGAATTATAACAGCAGAAATACTTGGCCTTAGTTTATTAAAATGTTTATTAAACATTTTAAGATACCTCCCTCTGCACTTTCCCTGCTTCTCCCCCCCATGCAAAAAAGAAAAAGAAATAGAAATCTTTTGCTGCATTCTCCTGATGAAATGTATGCCATTGATTTGTTTAAGGTGGATATATTTTCTCTTAGCTTTTGCCTTACAGAATTATGGAATACAAGTAGTCCTTTACTTTTATTATGTAAACAGGTTTTATGGTAATAAGTCAAGGCACTTTTGTGACTGGATGTGATTTTACAATACGGGATGTTGCAACTACTTTTAAAGATGGATTGCTTACCAAGCATCTGAAAAGCGGTTATTTGACCATGAAGTTGGGGGCCAACATTTTACATTAAGGTCTGTCATAATTTCAAATGATTGTTAAACAATAGTAATTTATCATGTTACTTCAATTCCAAGAGCTAATTTTGAATTCTAAAGTCTCTCATGACTGCTTAGATGAGGACACAAATCTTCTGATATGTAGAAGTAGTTCAAATAAGGACTGAGACATTCTAAAAACATTAGTTGGGTGACATTTTGCAGATGAAATAAAGACAAAGAAATGATTCATCTGTTTGCAGAAGAAATAAAGACAAAGAAAGTTGCATGCATGAGATTGGTCATATTACTCATATTCTATGAGCTTCATTGTAAATATTTCTTCACCTGCTTCATCTCTTGGAACTTCCAGGAAGCCCAAGGACCCACCCACATTTGGCAAGGCAGGAAGAGACTATTCAGGAACAATCCTACATAGCATTCAGACCTTCTCTGTTCTGCCCCCCCCCAAGTGCTTAACAAAGTATTCAACAGCTCTACCCCCAAGAGTGCTGGGAAATTCCCAATCACATTGTAAAAATATTCCAGATCCACCAAAATCCTGGGGCAGGCCATTTAAACTGACCCATCCTTCCTACGGAGACTGGTGGCTACAATTCACCCCATAGTCATGAAGAAAATATCTAGGCATGACAAATGATTGATGGGAATATCTCATTACTCAGAACGTGTCTAATCTGCTCCAAGGTGAAATACTAAGTCTAGTGTGCAGTCAGCTATGTGGGTTGGACTAACCTTTCCAGGATTTTATACTTCTTGCCAGTCCACAGTGATTCCCTTTCCTTTATATAATAATAATTTAATAATAATGTACTAAACTTGTATATGCACCTGTCAATTAGGTTTTGTTTGCTTTAATTCTGAGCAAAATGTATCATATTCCATTTAAAAATAAACTGATATCAATATTTGGGATGTGGGCATGAGTATTATGCCAAAATCCCATTTTAGTATTACAAATAACGGGGAACATTTTGGTTCTATATGTCACTGAATCCATTTTAATGTCTAAACAAGCAATACAAAGGTGCGTTTTATTTATTTATTTATTTTATAAAAGTTTTATTATTATTTTTGAAATTACATTCTTTAGTGCTTAGTAAACAACATGTTGTCTGGCTTCAAATATTTAACATTAACTTTTTCAATATAAATCTGTTCAATACTACACAATCCAGTATTTTTTCCTGATCCTCCTTTCTTCTCCATATTTTTCCCATTTCCCCTTCATTACACCATTACAATTTTTGCTACTGTTAATGTATACAAAGTTAGATATAAACATCTTCATCGTATTTTACTAATATCAAACAAATAACAATGATATCAATTCATAAGTCAATAATGTCGATTTATTAATCAATATCCTGTTTTTTGTACTCTTGTTAAAGTTTGATTTCCCATCAGTATTTGAAATATCTTTATCAATTATGATTTCCTCAATATTAATTACATTTATATAGCTGGAAGTTTTATTCAAATCAATCCTCCTCTTATCTTCATATTTCCCATATTAAAAAAAATGCTATCGTAATTCTAAATTATATTTTTCATTGTAAAAGTCTAATTATATCTAAAAGTCTTCCATTCTTTTAATCTTATTCAAAGAAAGTATTTAAACATATAATGCCCCTTCGAGAAGGTCAAGTCTTCTGTTTTTTTAAATCTGACCCTTTCTTTCTTTCTTTCTTTCTTTCTTTCTTTCTTTCTTTCTTTCTTTCTTTCTTTCTTTCTTTCTTTCTTTCTTTCTTTCTTTCTTTCTTTCTTTCTTTCTTTCTTTCTTTCTTTCTTTCTTTCTTCCTTCCTTCCTTCCTTCCTTCCTTCCTTCCTTCCTTCCTTCCTTTCTTCCTTCCTTCCTCTTTCTTTCTTTCTTTCTTTCTTTCTTTCTTTCTTTCTTTCTTTCTTTCTTTCTTTCTTTCTTTCTTTCTTTTTCTTTCTTTCTTTCTTTCTTTCTTTCTTTCTTTCTTTCTTTCTTTCTTTCTTTCTTTCTTTCTTTCTTTCTTTTTTTCTTTCTTTCTTTCCCAAGTCGCTTTCCAAGCCAGGGCAATTACATCACCCAGGAATTTTCTTTCTATTTTTGTGGAAATTGCTTGGCATGAGGAAAACAATTTGGGTAGGGTAATTTATTGGGGGGGGGATTCCGCCCATTTATATTCCTTAAACAATTCCCAGTTCCTTTCTCCCTACATTTCTTTTTTCATTTCCTGTCTCTCAAGTTGTGACATTTCCCTTAACAGCTCTATATTCCTTTTTTAAAAATTGTTTTCTTTGCCATCAGATATATTTTGCAGACCTAAGGGGTAAAAGGTCTTTTGCATTTTCGTTGTTATTGCTAAGTCTTGCAGTTCTTTTATCTCTTCCATCTCTAAATATATTTCCTCTGTTTCGTCTTCTGATTTCTGAATTATTTGTTCATACTTTGTGGTTGTTATCTGGGAGCTTTCTAGTTGTAGATTTAATTTGGACATTTGCTCGTTTATATTGTCTAAATTGTTTTTAGTCTCATTATGATTTCTTTTTATATCCTGTTTGCATTCAACATTTGTTTGGTGAATTAATTGTAACATAGAATATATTTCTTTCTGGGAGGTGTTTGTTTTTTCTTGAGACATCATTCCTGGAGATTGGTTTCCTGGTCTTTATATGTATCCTTTATAATCCAATATATTCCAAAGTATAGATTCAGTTCTGAAGACAATATTTTATAGTAATCCCTTGTCTCAAGTATCCCAAAAACTGTCAATCAGGCAAGGTTGTAATCCACAATATTTGAACTGTTCAAAATGTTCAACGTCTCTGAAAGCAGCTCAAAGGTCTCTCCCAGCCAGGCATAATCCAAGGTCAACTTTCTCGCTCAGTAGCTCTTGAAGATAAAAGTCCAAGCTCAGTAGGTATTTATAATCCAAGAAGGTCAGGATGATAAATATGCCAAAATCTTTTTCTTTATTGCCAGCTGTTCTCCCAGGGTAGGAATCACCAAGCAAAGCAAATTATAGTGCTATACACAAATCCACCAGAGGTTTTTCGTTTCTTGGGAGCCTTTCCCAGGAATTTCAGTTGTAAAATAGTAAAGAAAGGATCAATATTCTCACTCAGTTCCAGACATGCTGTTTATGATGTATTAAGTAGTGCTTTTTGCCTCTTCGGTGGTCAGCAGCTAATGGCCGGCCACAGGAATGTAGCCGGTCTTTCCCCTGCTGGTTTGGAGGCCTTTCATTGGATAGAACCAAAAGACCACCATCTTTCCATGATCTACAAGGCACCCCTCCTCTTCATCACCTCTTCGGGGTGATTTTAGGCCCTTTTTAGGGCCCCTAGCAAAGAGAAATTGAGCATGGAAGGCAGAGCTCTGCCTTCCTGCATCCCATCCAGCCACAACACAAACCAGAAGACAAAAGAGCATTTTAAGTATACATTTCTGGATGTACAATGTAGTATCAACTTTTTTAAAAAAAATAAGATTTGGATGAGCAGGTATTTATTTAGACCAGGGGTCGGCAACCTTAAACACTCAAAGAGCCACTTGGACCCATTTCCCAGAGAAAAGAAAACACTGGGAGACACAAACGTTGTGTGCATGCGTGCACACACACAGGAGGAGGGAGCTTGATTGAAGAGTTTAATTAAAAAGAAATAGAGGCTGCTGTGCATGAATTCTCTCTCTCTCCCTCTCTTCTCTCTCTCTCTCCCTCCCTCCCTCCCTCCCTCCCTCTCTCTCCCTCCCTCCCTCTCTCTCCCTCTCCCTCCCTCCCTCTTTGTCTCCCTCCCTCTCTCTCTCTCTCTCTCTCTCCCCCTCTCTCCCTCTCTCCGATCTTCTGCTCACCTGGCAAGCTGGCTTCACGCTGTCCTCCGACAAGCTGACACACATTCTTATTGGGCTGGCTCTCTCCTGCCCTTGGTCTGCCAGTCCTCTTCCCCCACTCAGTGTGAGTGTGTGTGTGTATGTGTGTGTGTGTGTGTGAGAGAGAGAGAGAGAGAGAGAGACAGAGAGAGACAGAGACAGAGAGAGCTGCTGCTTCCTGCTTCCTGCTGATCAAAGGCAGGAGCCCCACCCAATAAGCTTGTCAGCTTGTTGGAGGACAGTGAGGCCACTCTCTTTTTTACACAGAGAGAGAGAGAGAGAGAGAGAGAGAGAGAGAGAGAGAGAGAGAGAGAAGAGAAGAGAAGAGAAGCGCAAGTGCCTCTCTCTGTCTCTGTCTCTCTCTCTGCAAATGGCGGAGGAGGCTGGGAGCCGCAGGAGAAGGCTCAAAGAGCCACATGCGACTCTGGAGCCGGGGGTTGCCGACCCGTGATTTAGACCAATTTATTCAACCCTGGCTGTGTTTAACCTGTTCATGACATAGCACTTTACTAAATCATTATTTGAATGTCTTTCCTCAGAGCTTATACCAATTTCTAAGGAGTTAGTGTGTCTTGGCCTTAACTACTTTAAGATAATCTTAATTATATATACCACTTGATTGTCATAAAGATAATAAGGGGAAAATGCTCTCATGATACTTAGGATAAAATTCTAATTTATAATTCTGAATATTATATTTATTTATCTCCACCCAAGTATGATTCAAATATCCAAATCTAAAATAATTTATCCCAGATGTAGATTCAAGAACTAATAATTGGTCATGGGGAAGCTTATAAAGCAGAATTCTCTATCTGCTGACACAGTTTCAGATATATATATATTTAAAAAATATTTATTGAAAGACCATACTTTCTAGACTCCTGACCATTACTGGGCAATATCAAATACACAGAGTACATTCCTTATAGGTTTTAATACATGTACAGTTAAATGAATTATTCAATTATAGATGTATAAATCAAATATATAGAAACATCACTGATCTTATTTAAACAAGCAAGTGCATTCTTGACAATTCAAATGCTTTATTCTCCTTTATTTTCCTTCTTTACTTTGTTTTGCACTGACTTACAATAAAAACAAGGTCATGGATCCCTAACAAAATATGTTGTGCTGACAATCAGGACCCAAATTAAAAAAATAATATTCTAAGTAAAGCTGTGCCATACAAGAACTGTTTACCTGGAAAGCCTTATTATGGTAATTGTATGTTCCAGTCCAGTATCCCCTACAATGATGTGAAAAAACTATAGTCATAAAAAGTACTTAAAGATTAAATCAAGCAGAGAAATAAACATATAAATATATCAATAGCTTTTTAACTACTACTAGGGTGGAAACATAAGATTAATTAGACTATATGGTGGGTAAGGGGGCAAATGTTTACAATATTTTTGAATATTATTTTATCTCATGTTTTTGTATTATCTTATATGCAAACATTGTAATAATTGTAAACACAAATATTTATATGTGTTATTCTCTAAAATGAAGCAATAATACATTGTTCTAATACACTTACTAATGATTTAAATGGATCAAGCTTGGATTCAACTCAATTTTGATTGACAAACAGTCCTGGTTATTACTTATCAATGGAAAAAAGGAAAAATCCATGTGTACTATCTGGAGCCTCCTGCTATACAAGGAAGGTAATTATTGATGAACTAAGAATCAGCATTTGAATTTTAAAAACTTACATCAAACAAGACATTTAGAACCGACATTTAAAATAATAGCATGTATTAACAATTAAAAAAAGATAATATAGATACATAGAGCATTTGCTAGTCACTTTGATCCATGGTGATAGACAGGATGAACTCTAAATTTTCCAGAAATAAATAAAATACTAATTTACAATTCTGCTTTCATCTCAAATACAGTACCTTCAGAAATATCTTTTTCAGGCAATTTTTAATATCCTTGTTTCTTAATGTATAGATTAAAGGATTTAGCATGGGAGTGACAATGCTATAAAGGACAGAAATGAGTCGATCTTTCTCCAATGAGTAAGTTGATATTGGCCGGACATAGGTGAAAATGGCACTTCCATAATATAAGATAACAATAGTCAGGTGTGAGGTGCAGGTGGAAAAAGCTTTGATCCTCCCTTCATTGGATTGTATCTTCATGATTGTGGAGATGATATAAATGTAAGATAGGACAATGCAGACAAATGGAGTCCATCCTATAAATACCCCAGCGACAAGCAAGATGATTTCATTTAAACTTGTGTCTCCACATGAAAGCAATAGGAGTGGTGGAATATCACAAAAGAAATAATTGATCTCATTAGCTCCACAGAATGGCAGATGGAATGTAAAGTAAGTATGAAGAGCTGAATTAAGAAAACCACCTACCCAACAGGCACCAGCTAACTGCACACAAAATGCTCTCTTCATAATTAAAGTATACTTTAAAGGGTGGCAGATGGCTGCAAAGCGATCATAGGCCATTGCAGCTAGAAGGATGCATTCAGTTCCCACAAGGGAGACAAAAAAATAGAGCTGAGTTACACATCCAGGATAGGTGATACTCTTCTTCTGTGCCATAAGATGCACAAGTATCTGAGGGACATTAGTGGTGGTATAACAGATATCCAGAAAAGAGAGATTTTCTAGGAAGAAGTACATGGGAGTATAAAGCTGTGGGTCCAGACAAACAACAGTGAGAATGGAGATGTTCCCTAACAGAATACAAATGTATGTAGCAAGAATGATGAAGAAGAGTAGCAGCTGCAACTTTTGAAGACCAGAGAAGCCCAAGATGAGGAATTCATTTGGAACAGTTTCATTTATCATTGTTTCACAATTTGCTCATTTCTGCTCTATAATGAAATAAGAAAGACAACAGTGTTATGATGCCAAATGGTTTTTTGTTTTGTTTTATTTTTTTCTAAGGCATACTCATTGGATGACCAGAAATATTGCCAAGGCCAGATAGCCTCTACCACATAACCAGAAGATAAATCTGAAAAATGCTCAACATCACACACCTGAAGAATAACTTGTTCTTTGCTTATTGTATATTAGTGGAAAGTGTAATCTAGCCTCTCATATTTACTGACTGTGACCAAAAATGCTAGCTTTATTCTGCATTGTGAAAAGTGAATATGTTTGCTTCCTTGTTTAGACAGCACGGAGAAGAAACCATTTTACACATTTAGTCCACACATTACAGTGTATTGAATTTATCAAAGTTATCCTGTATCAAAAAATAATCCACATTTTTTTGTCCCCTGGTTTTGCTTCTTTTGCATGCTCACCAATTTCATACAAGAAAAACTATAAATGCAAATCACAACATTTTTTTTCCTTAGCCAACTTATCATGAGGCCTGATTCTAACTAGAGTTGAGAGGGAGTGATCTGCTTCTCTGCCTAAGACAAGTTTAGAACTTGGGTCTCCTCAATCCTAGTTTAGCACCTTAATCTTTATGCCTTTCTGGTTGTTGCTAAATCAAAAATAATGAAACCATTTTATTATTTACTCCCAGATACTCTAACAAACATCTATTGAGACACTCGTGAAGTACAGTTATGCAAATATTCAATTTATTTTAGCTTATGGTAATAATATTGTGGACATTTCAAAGTCATCATCGATCATTTTCTATTTCTCCAACTTCTATTTGCACAGTGTATATATATTATTATTAACAATGTGTCATCACCAACTATCATTAATAATTATCATTATTATTTAACAAGTACATAGATAAACTTAAAAAGACATTTAGCATTATATATCTATATTTACCTATATATCCAGAAATAATTTAATCTGAAGTAACAACAGAGCTACAATCAATCAAAAATAAATCTGTGACCCTTTGACTTTTGATTGAAATATATGATCCAAAATGATAACATAAAGGATATTACAGAAGAAATATCAATTTACCATCAAATTAAAATATCAAAGGAAAATTAGAGTAACTCAATAGCAAGCACACACATAAGCAAACACAAACAAAACATACCTCAGCAGTGTGTGGCTAAAACTTTGCATACTTTCTTCACCTAATACACAGTTCACAGATGCCCTAGTATTCATATCTCAATTAGTGTCTTTTACAATGAAGCAAGCACAGTTTGCTTTTTACCACTAGGCAACAATTTCTACATTAAATAAAATAAGGATGATGATAATTTTTTTAAGCAGGGAATTAGATGATGAACCTGTGAAAAGGGTAACAAGTGTCCTAATTAAATTATGCTGTGCCTTTTTCCACAAAAAAGCCTGGCTTAAAAATCTCAAATCTATTTTCCTGAAAAATTGCAGAATTTATTTTAATCTACTATTTCCAACAAGCATGACCCTAAATTCCAATACATTTATTGGAAGGGGACAGCCAAACAGTGAAGCCATTATCTTCTTACTAATCATTTACTATATACTATCTACTGGTATACCAAATAGTGAAGGGATAGCAATACTGTAGAATTAAAATAATGATCTTATTATCATTCTGACAGAAATGTGGACATAAAAATGAGATTATTTCACCTAAATTAATTCATGCTTACCTTTCATACCCCAGTGCATATATTGATATAATTGATCAATTCTATAGAAAATTTTCCATTTATTTACTGTTGAAATTCACAAGCACTAACCTGGAATTAAACCCAAGAGGCAAAATTAAAATAAATGATTAGTAAATATGTGTAACATTGCATAGTTCCACCTCAAACCAAAATTATTGGTGACCATACGAAAGATGTTTTTCAAAACATTTATGAATTTAGTAGAATTGCTAGTCTTTTATATATATATATATGTTTTTTTATTTATTTTTTCCATACATACAATAGTAATTTTACAGCCAACGTGCTGTCTGAATTTACATGCTAATACATATTTAATTCCTAATCCTTTCTTTTTTCCTCCAGCCAATGGTAAAATAGATTCCAGGTTTGATAATAGTCCATTTCTTCTTTTTCTTTCAGTGTCATAGTCAATCTGTCCATCTCTGCGCATTCTAGTATTTTTTTAATTATTTTTTCATCTGATGGTATTCCTTCATTTTTCCAGTGTTGCGCAAATATAATTCTTGCCACTGTTGTGACATGCAAAGTCAAGTATAAGCTTTGTTTATTAGTCTTTTCTGGCATTATACCTAATAAAAAAAGTTCAGGTTTAAAATCAACATGTTCTCCTAACATCTGTTCTAGCCAAGTATGTATCCTTTTCAAATAATTCTTTACTTTATCACATGTCCACCAAACATGATAATATGTGCCTGACTTATGTTTACATTTCCAACATTTATCTGACATATTTTTAAACATTTTTGCTAATCTTGCTGGTGGCAAGTGCCATCTATAAAATATTTTGTATAAGTTTTCTTTATAGGAAGTTGACATTGTCAATTTATAGTTTCTTTCCCATAAATTTTGCCATTTTTCTAATTCTATATTATAACCAAACTTTTTCGCCCATCTTATCATTGTTTCTTTGACTTTCCATTTCTTTTTTTTTATATAACAAGTTTTATTGAATTTTTGTTTGTTTTACAGCCAAGTGCTTAGGACTCATTGTGGAGATAGGGCACTCCATAGAACAAAATAGAAAATATAATCATACATAAACAATTTAAATTACTTCTTTAAAATTTCCCTCTCTATTTTACCAATCAAAAAAAAAAAACTATCAATAATATTTCCACCCATTTTTGAGTTTAATTAACTATTAACATATTCCAAATTGGCATTACATAAACATATAGTATACAATTCGGGTATCCATATAATACAGATTATTCCTAACCTATACATATTACTCCAATTATTCACTTTATACTTCTCAGTTAGATTCTATCTCTTATTCTATTCTATTTCACATACATATTTTATAAATGAACATAACTTTAATATATTTTAGTATTTCTCCACTATATTCTATTTCCTATACTGTATCAAACATTTTTATAAATCAGTCCAATCTTCAATCATTGCAAGTAACAATATCAGCAATATTTCACCAATCTCAACCCAACTCCCTTAGTTTTAACTTTTCCAATTTTCCAAAATTGCCATTCCAGACCATAATCAAATCCATAATTCACATCAATATTAACTCAGACTAAAATCTTAAACCTTAGAAATCTCAAAAATATTAGCTCACTTGAAGTCTCTAAAAACCATTTTACCCATCAAATAAAGTTTTAACACTCATGTTTAAACCTAATTCTAGCTTTCTTTTTATGCCAAGCAGGTTTCCACAATAGGGCCTTTAGCTCCTCCCATCTTAATATTTGACTATACACATTTTCCCACAGTTGCGTCTGATCATAGTCTTCTTCTCTTTTTCCCAATATTGTCTGCACTATGTAATCAGTCTTAGTCAGTATGATGATTATTCGTTGTTTGTATATATTGTCAGCATTTTTAATGTCTTGTAATTGAAAATCCATTTCTGTTGTTTTTAAAGCTATAAATGTTTTAGTTGAATTCTGCCTTTGGTCCTCAGAAGTCTCCATCATTTGTATATAGGGTGTAACATCTTCCTCTTCAGTAGGTTGTAGATATAAATCCTCCATCTCATTAAGTTGTAAATCTAGTTGTGTATTATGATGAGTTGAAGTTTGAAATTCAATTTTTAACTCCAAAATATCCTGTTTCCTGAGTGTCCTGAAATGCTCTCTTAATTCTTCTTTCATTTCCAAAATTTTTTCTAGTATGAGTCCATAGTTAAGCTGTGAGTGAGATTCC
The DNA here is from genome assembly GCA_023970755.1 of Azemiops feae. Classification (NCBI taxonomy): domain Eukaryota; kingdom Metazoa; phylum Chordata; class Lepidosauria; order Squamata; family Viperidae; genus Azemiops; species Azemiops feae. Next base: position 155,755 of record JALGBA010001050.1, on the reverse strand, counting down.
ATTCTTCTTCTCTTTTTTTTTTTTAATAGTGAAAGTTCAGCAATGTCTGGGCGTGACGCCACGTTCAGCAGTTCAGCTGTAAATGGTTACATTGTTACGATAAGGCTTTCTGGGCTTCACGCCAACTTCCGAGCTACATTGTAACCATGCAATCTACATAAATCCACCCCGAGAGCCGAAGAGGTTTTTTTTCTTTTTAAAGTAGATAAAAATGTTCAGAAGGGGGGGGGAGGAAAGGAAACACTCCACCCCCCTCCCTAAAATTTTCCGTTTAAACTGAAAACAAGCGGGCAGAGAGAGAGAGTCACAGTAAAGCTTTTTCTTCTTCTTCTTTTATTTTTTTCAGGATCCCCCGAATTCCAACAGTTCAAATACACAATAAAAATTAGTTATTTTTTCCCCCAAGTATTCGAACGCTGCTTTTTCAAGGGGGGGAATAATTTCTAGAAGCTTTTCACAGGGAAGTAAATAGGATAACAAGAGGGAAGGAAAGGTCTCACCCGGATCTTCCACATTGGTTCTTTATGCTTAGATGTTGCTGTGACTTTCGGCTGGAGCAGCTAAGTGATCGGCCATGTTACTGGCCGATCTTTTCCCCGTCGGCCCAAAGGTGATTTCTCAGATCGCGGAGGGAGCTGCCGCTCCCTCCACGATCAGACGAGTGTCCTCCTCCACAGTGGTCGCCTCTCCGGGGCAACTTTCAACCCTGTCCAGGGTTTACCGGTGGGGGGAAATTGGTCAGCAAAGAGAGCAGGCTCTCTTTGCCTGACCACAGGCGCTGCAACCAGAACTGGAAGTCCCTTCACTTTCCATTTCTAAAATTAATAAAAAATTATATATTTTCTTAATTAATTTTTCATCCGAAGTCAACAATGTCTTATTAAACATAGTTTGTTCCTTATAAAATCCATACATTTTAACATCTCTATCATATCTAGTTTGCATTTGTAAATGTGTCCACCATGTTAGGTTGATACCCTGATTTTCCATTTCTTGTTAAGATTTGAAATTTCCTTCAGAGCTTAGGATATCTCTATATGTCCAAATTTTTTCAAAGTCCACTAAATTTGGGTGTACAAATGCTTCCATTGTTGACAACCACCCTGGAATTTTTAAATATATTTTACTTTTTATTTTTTCCCATGTTGTTAACAGTGTATTCCTTATATAATGATTTTGGAAATATTTATGAACTCTATTTTTCCCATACCATAAGAAAGTGTGCCACCCTGATTGTAAATCATGCCCCTCCAGATATAACAACCTTTTGTTTTTAAGAATTATCCATTCTTTTACCCATGTTTCCAGTAGGCCAAATCCTCCATTTTCCTTGGCATCTTGTAACAATTTCCGTTTAATTCTAGCTTTCTTTCCTTGCCAAATAAATTTCAAAATTAGTGAGTTCAAATCTTCAAAAAAAAATGTCTCCAATTTTATAGGTATTGTTTGAAATAGAAATAAGATTTTCACTGTGGTAATTCTTCCTAATATTGACAGTTGCAAGTTTTTCCATTTTTCCAAATCCAGTTTTATTTGAGTCAATAATTTCGTGTAATTATCTTCTTTTATTGTTGAACATCTTGCCGTTAACTGTATCCCCAGATATTTAATCTTTTTATCTATCTGCAATTCTGTCTTTTCTGATATTTGGTGCGGTTTTTTTTGCTTATCTGTAAGGTTTTTACTTTAGTTTTTTCTCTATTTATTTTCAGTCCTGCCATTTCTCCATGCTGTTCTATCTTTCCCAATAGTTTAGGAATCATTCCAAAGGTTCTTCTAAAATAAACACCAAATCATCAGCAAATGCTTGTAATTTATATATTTCACCTTTTAATTCTAATCCTTTAATTTCTATATCTTGTCTAATATTTCTATTCAAAACTTCCAAAGTGAAAATGAATAACAGCAGAGATAGTGGACATCCTTGCCTTGTGCCTTTCCTTATCTCAAAGTTCTCCATATAGTCTCCATTCACAATCACTTTCGCTGTTTGTTTATTGTATATTGTTTTTATTATATTTATAAAATTCTGTCCAAAGTTCATTATTTGTAATTGTTGAATCATAAATTGCCAGGAAACATTATCAAATGCCTTTTGGGCATCCAGAAATACTAATGCCATTTGTTTTCCTGGATGCAATTCATAGTATTCTAATATATCCATTATCACTCTTAGATTGTTTTTAATTTGTCTCTTTGGTAAAAAACCATTCTGATCTGAATGTATGAATTCAGTTAAGTATTGTTTCAGTCTCTCTGCCATTATTGAAGTAAAGATTTTATAATCCACATTCAGTAACGATATCGGTCTGTAATTCTTTATCTGTGTCAAATCTGCATCTTCTTTTGGTATTAAAGTGATATTTGCTTCTATCCACGTGTTTGGAAGTTTAGCCTCCAACAAGAGTTCATTGCAAACGTCTTTCAACAGTTCACTTAGTGTATCTTGTAGGGTTTTGTATAACTCCACTGGTAGTCCATCTGGCCCCAGTGTTTTTTTCATTTTTTTGTCTTCTTATGGCCTCTGTTATTTCCATAATTGTTATTTTTTCCTCTAATATAGTCTTATAAGTTTCTGGAATTTTTGGAAGGTTATTTCCTTCCAAATATTGAATCATTCTCTCTCTTGGGATTTCTTCTATATCATAAAGTTTCTTGTAGTATTCTTTAATTATCTTTTTTATTTCTTCGTTTTTAAATTGCAAACCACTTTTTTCATCTACTAATTTGTTTATCATTTTCTTCTCCTTCTGTTTTTTAAGTTTATAAGCTAACCATCCTCCTGGTTTATTTGCATTTTCAAAAAAGTTTTGTTTTGCTCTTTTTATTTGCTGGGTCAATTTTTCTGAGTCCAACAAATTTAATTTATATTTTATTATTTCCATTTCTCTTTTCAAAGTCTTCTTTTGCAGATTCATTTGCAGTTCTGATTCTAGTTTTCCAAATTTCTCTTTTAATAGTACATACTGCTGTTTATTTTTCTTTGCCATATAAGTTATGGCTATACCTCTAAAATACGCTTTAGCTATATCCCATACATTTTGTAGTGTAGTATCTTCTTTTTTATTTTCTTTAAAGAAAAACTCCATTTCTTTTGTTGCTAGTTCTATAAATTCTCTTTCTTTTAATATAGATTAGTTCAAAGTCCATCTTAATTTTTTTTGTATTCCTCCCCACTTCACTTTTGTTGTGATCTGCCCATATATCTGGTTCTATCTCAATTTCCTGTATGTTCATCCTCAGTTCAGGTGTCATCCAAATCATGTCGATTCTAGACCAGGACTTTTGACTATTTGAATAAAATGTATATTTTAATTTTCCTGGATTAATTTATCTCCAAATATCTTGTACTCCAATCTCTTCTATCATATTAAAAAAAGTCTTAGGTAGTTTTCTTCTTCCAGTTTTCCCTGTTTTACTGCTTTTATAGTCTATTGTCCCATCCACAATCGCATTAAAGTCTCCTACTAAACAAATATTTTGATACTCCAATTCTGTTATTTTTCTATGAAGATTTTGATAGAATTTTTCCTGGTTGTTATTTGGTGCATATATTACTACTAACAATGTTTGTTTTTGATGTAAATCTATTTCTACCATCACAATTCTTCCTTCTTCATCTGAATACATCATTTTAGAATCTATTGTCTCTTTAATATATACCGCAATGCCTCTTTTCTTTTGTTGCGCTGATGCATGATAAAGTTTCCCAATTTTGGGGTATTCCAACAGCTTATTATATTGTTTTTTTATATGTGTCTCTTGCAAGCAAATTATATCTATATTTAATTTCTGTAGTTTCCTAAAACAAATTGCTTCTTTTTGATGGGGAGTTTAGTCCATTTTCTTTCTCCATTTCAGTTATTTATATTTAGGTCTAGTAGATCTCGTAATCCTCTGTTCTCTGGCCATTCCTTCACTCTCTTGCTCAGATTTCTCTTTCTGTTCTAATTGTGTAGGTGCTTCTTCAGTTGCCGCTTCCATTTGTTTCTGTTCTTTTCTCTCCTCTTGTCGATATTATGCTCCTTAATCTAGAAATGCTCTATTTCTTTCGTCAAAGTCTTCTGCTTTCCAGATTGAATCCAATCGGTATCTTGTGTTATTCCAGTTGATTAAAATCCCTTCTGGCATTAACCATCTAAAGTTTATGCCTTTTGCAATCAGCTTTGTGGTTAAAAAATAATATTGTCTTTGAGTATCTCTTACTCTTTTAGATATCTGCTTTAGGACCACAATTTCTTTACTCTTATATTGTAATGATTCCTCTTGAACTCTTCTCAGTATTTCATACCATGTTGTTTTCTTTATGAATCTCACATGCACTTCTCTGGGTAGCTTGAATTCATTCGTAATATTTCATCTATCTCCATTTGCATCTCTGCTCTGTCTGCTTTCAGGGCCTCTGCCAAAAGCTCAATATATATTCTTCTCTATCTTCAGGGATATTTTGAAATCTTAGGTAGTTCCGCTTTTTCCATTTCTAAGATCGCCACCACTCCCTCGAGAGTTTGATTTGCTTGTTCCAGTTTCTCATTTTCTTGCAGTAGTATTTCCATTTTTTATCAATATCTTCTGTTTTATTTTTCACTTTCTGAATTCTTTGTTCATTTTAAAGCATCATTTGATGGTGAACTTCAAATTGTGACTTTATATCAAGATTTCTCCACTTAATTTATCAAATTTACTTTTTGTCTCTTCATGATTTTTTTGCATTGAATCAATTTTAATGTGGATTGTATCTCATTTTGTGCAGTGCTTATTTTCTCATGCTGCAGGATTGTTTCAATGGGTTGTTGGACTAGGTGTTCCCACAGAGGGTGCAGAGGAGGTCTTTTTCATAAGTCTAGTAAGGTTTGATGTATTCATTCTTCCAGCCAATTATCTTAGGCTAAAATCCAAACTGTAAAAGGAGCCAACTTCTTTAGGCTAAATCCAATATCTCAGGGAGAGAAAGCAGAATAAAGCAAGCAACACGAAAAAAGAAAAAAAAGAAAGCCAACTGTCTTAGGTTAAAATCCAGCCAGGAAAAAACAGGCCAACTTCTTTAGGCCAAATCCAGCTCCTCCAGTCGGGCCTCAGATGTAAAACATTTGCTGTCTTCAAATAATTTCTATTTTAGTTATATCCAAAGTCAACAAATCTAGTTATGAAGAGTCTTTTCACTTAAAAATTCACACAAAGACACTTTGTTTAGAACAGGTGTTGTCTCAAGGTCACATACTTTGAATTTTTTTTATTGTTTAATATTACTAAAATATCTTCTTTCACCACTAGATGTCCTCGTATGCTATTTAGTCAATGTCTGGTCTTAAAAAGTTGTTACAAAGTTTTCCTTTTAAAGTTCTTTATACATTATTTACTCTTAGAATTATAGCTAAAAATGATTTTTCCACCACTTGTAAATTAAGTAGTCTTTCTTTGAATCAATCTGAGTTCACTTTTAAGAGATCTTTTGTATTCCTTAAAAAGCCTTCCACTTGTAGTTGCTCGCCACCTTTAACTTTCTCCTCTAGTCCTTCTGGGATCTTTACTTTATTTTTTTTAGCTCTTCCCCATCAGGGGGTCAATGTTCTTAATTGTAATTCCAAAAGGAAAAGGACAAAAGAACTGGCTCGCCCAGTTTCACACGCTGTTGACAGTCAGCTGTTTGGCAGACCACTGCAGCTCCTCGCTTTTCTTCCGGCTGGTGACGGCTTGGGCTGCCTGGGCAAACCCGGCAGCCTTTCCTCCGTCCTTTCAGAGGGTTTCTTCAGTCCATCTGGACTGATTGCCATCTGGTCCAGACTCCTGAAACATCCCTGCTTCTTTGTTGCCCCTCCAGGGCAACTTTCCAACCCCTTAGGGTCACCGGGCAGAAAGAAATCGGGCTAGGAAGCTGGAGCCCCGGCTTCTTCCACCGTCTCGTCGTACACCAAACCGGAAGTCGAATTGCTAGTCTTTATTATGACTATATAAACAACAATGTGAAATTCCAGTTTGTTGCACAGTCAGCTTGATAATTTAAACTGATTTGAAATTGTGATCCACCTATTGAATCCTAATGACCTAGGATAGGCAGATATTGTTTGACAGTGTTAAACCTAGTTTTATTATTGGTAGATGTGGTGGTTGCACAGTCAGCCAGATGTTTATTATTTGTTGTCAACAATGTGAAATCATAGCTGCCAGTTCTTTACCTAGTGTTGGCCTTCATACTGTATGCATCAAGGTCTTCCCAAGAACTTAAGATATTGTATTGTATTGGCAGAATATATGTGCAGAACCAAGCAGTGGAAATTCTGTATATGTGCAGATTTTCTAAGTGCTGTCTAAGACTTTTTTGGTATTACATCTAGTGGACTGATAACCACTGGGAACACCACGGCCAGTTTTGGCTTTAATCTCTTGCCTTGCTTTATCTTTATCATAATTTATTACCTGTGAAATAAAGTGCTCCTTTTACAAAATATTTGGATTCACATTTTTCCTTGTCCCATGAGAAATAGCAGAAGAAGGAGGAGGCTAAGGAATACAGGATGGCAATGGAGCAGTAACAGAGATATCTGTGTCTTGCTATAATGACACTATGATGACAACACATACATTGCAATATTATGACTCAAGCTCCATTCATTCATATTTGTATTGTGAAGTCACATACAATTGCATAAGAGCCAGAATTCATATTGTGATACAGATTTCATTATTTGCCCATTGCCCTTGCAGTTATTTTTAGAGGAAAATCTTCCTACTGGGTAAATATAGTCATCACTGTCAGCCATTCAGTCATGTCCAACCATCAACCACTCTGTGGATCAGCACTCTCCATGCCCCTCTGTGTCGCACTACCTCCTTCAGATTGTCCATGGTAATAGAGTAACCATGCAGTATAGGGAAATTGGGTCCACATAATCCTATGCATCCAAATACTAATCCCCTTTAAGATAAGAAATATTATAAAGAGTCTGTATAGAGTAAGTAAAATCAATTAGAGACTACCTAAGAAAAAGAAACAAAAATGTGCAAAATTAAGATTTTCTAGTACTAGTTTACAGCAACTGATTGATCAATTGTATGTCATGAAGTCAGTGTCAGCTCCCAGCAACCACATAGATTTCTCCAGGTGAGACTGTCTCCAACAGTGTCCTTCAGATCTTCCAACTTTGTACTCATCACTACTTTAATTGAGTCCATCATGCTCTTCTATTTTCTTCTACCTTTCGCAGCTTTATAGACTCTCAAGAGATGCCTTCACAGAATGTATTTAAAGTATGTTGATTTGTTCAATGATCCACATATATGTTTCCTAGGCCACCTATGGTATTCTTCTCCAATACCAGAGTTTAAAAATATCTATACTCTTTATATCCAGACTATCATATGGGAATACTATGGCTTGCACAATTCTGATCTTTGTAGGAATAAGCAATCACAATACCTTGAGAGTGGTGGCCAACTGAGCCAAGAAGAGGTACCCTATGGAGACCCTATGGTACTGGCTGCATGGCTGTCAGGTTTCTTGGATCCCTGTATTAATACTCTTTTTTTAACTGGACTAAACTTCTATGGTCCTAGTAACATTAACCATTTCAGCTGTGAGTTATCTTTGCTATTGCAGCTGTCTTGTGCTAGTACTTTTGCCAATGAAATGGTCATTTTTGTCTTTATACACAAACACATTCCTTTCTGTCATACATACGAAAGAAAAATGTCTACCCAGAAGGGTGGTCATTTATATAAAACAAGATTGAATTGTTCTCTGTATTGGTTTAATATCTCTGCATTGCTTTTACTGTTTCTTTTTTGATATGAGCAGATGAAAAATCAATAAAGTTTGTTGTTTTAATTTTGAGAGATTTTTCTTATTTTGCTTGAGAAAATTATCAATTAGAATGCTGATACTCTTCCTCAAACTTTAAAATCAGTATATTTAGCCTTTTGCTTTCCTCCAAAACAAATAGAGTTTCATTAAATTCACTGTATCCTACATCTCACCTGTTGGAGAAATAGAATATTAGGTATATACATGTATTATATATTCAAAATATATGCAGTATGTATTTTTTATTTGAATCTACATTTTAGAAGAACTCTGTGTCAAATCTTTATGGCCACGGTCATGACCAGCATAGAACTTGGTGTGTATCTATGGAGATTCTCAGTCATCCAGGTCATGGTTGTCCCAAAGGTGCTTTTTTGAAAGGCAACTGGAGTTTCTTTGTTTTTCCTTTGCTTTTCATCCAAGAAGATGAACTGAAGAAATTTCTTGGATGAGAAGCTAAACGTCTTCAAGGAAAAACAAAGGAAGTCCAGTTATTTTTGAAAAAAGCACCTTTTGGGACAATTCAGTGTGTAATTCAATATTACCTGAACAGAGTTGCTTCTTGTATTCCCTTAATGTCAAATCTAGTTGAAATTAACAAATCTTCAGCTTCTGTGACTATATAGGAAAATGCAACATAAAAGGAGAGCTATATCTATCTGTGGTAGTTCAGAATCACAAAGTGTCTAGTAGCTTCTTTTTTCAACTAAAAAATCTTACTAAAAGGCATAGGAGTTTGTGATCCATAGATCACTTCATGAGAAGCATCTATGCATAAACTCACAAAAGCTTCCACTTTCAAATAAAATCTGTCAGAAATTATTCCTGCTATAGAGACCGAGGGTCTCATTTGGCTCATGGAAGCAGTATATGTTATTTACTTATTAGGATATTTTTAAAGAATACCTTCTCATATCCCTATGGGTAGTCTTCCTCAATTCTGGGTCCTCTTCTGAGGCCAGAGAGTTTTGGGGCTTCTGTGAAGTATCTTTGCAGTTCTTAGCACCATAGTTTTTTGAACAGAGAGCTCGGTTCCTGGGATCTGTTGAAGCTACTCTGCTAGCTTAGGAATCACAGCCCCAAATGCCCTTACCACCACTAGAGCCACTTTGGCCTTTAGTTTTTTATCAACCATTGTGATGTCTGGTTGATTGGACAGTATCTACCTGTCCATCTGGACCTGGAAGTCCCACATTATCTAAGCCTTCTTAATTTCCATGACATTCTGTGAAATCTCTAATCTGGACTTGGAAGATCTAGCTCATATTCTATGCAGATATTTCTGTACACAATGCCATTGGACAACTCACCATGGCCAACTCACCATGTTCAACTCGCTGCAGCCAACTCGCCATGGAACAACTCACTGTGGCCAACTTGCCATATTCAATTTGCCACGGCCAATTTTCTGCAGCCAACTTGCCATGGGATAACTCACAATGGCCAACTTGCCATGTTTAACTTGCCATTGCTAACTCATTGCAGCCAACTCACTATGAGTCAATTCCCCTCATTATAAAATGAATAAATTATTACCCTAAAATATGTTTTATCATATTAAGAGAAAGAAAATTGATAGTGGGACTTTTTACTCAGCTGGAATAAAACCAAGAAAAAAACTCATTATCCATCCAGTCATTTTCTCACCAAATGGATGTTATTTGAATACTGTTCTGGTGCTGTTAAATATTGTAGTTTGTCTTCTTCTTGCCCATTTTCTGTGTACCACTTTTTATGGTTGGGTTGTTGTTTGCTGTTGTTTTGAAGTGCTTTACCAAATTCAAAAAGCTCCTTGGAGAATAAGGCAGTTTTTGTAACAGGGTAGCACATGGGATATAAGAAACATAAACAGATAGAAGGCCTCCACATTGAGCCAAATCAGTTAAAGCTTGAACACAGCTAATGTGAATCTTCTGGCTTCAAATTAATTCACCAAATTTCTTTAGTTTAGTTTACCTGAAGTGTCATATCATCATAATTTGAGACTTTTAGTGATGGCACCTGCTGTTATTTCTCCACCCTGATCAGTAAATAGTAAGCATCATACAAGAATTTCTATAGTCTATTGCAATAGACAATCCTTTCTAAGCACAGGAAATGTCCTTAGCTACACTATTCCAACTGAAAATCTAATCCCCAATGTATTTATGTGGATAGGGGCCAGCATAGCAAGTCAAGAAGACACAACATGAAAATAATTCAGAGTTTTAGTTAATTGATTAGTTACTTTACTGCATACTGAAGGGATAAGCAATTATATGAATATTTTAATGTCACTGTCCTCTTGGGAAAACATTATAATGCCCGCAAAACATTTATTACTCACTGCAAAGTGAGAGTGCATATTACGATTTCTTCTAGCAGAAAGTATATAACATTAAATCTATTTAATAAGGATAATTTGGATTGGAGACACAATTTAGGATTTTTTCCCTAAAGCTAGGCTGAACAAATTTTATACTGTGTACTTTAACCTCATTTTCTACAGCTGATTATTCTGAAAAGATAGCAGCTTGTCTGGTACATAAATGGAAAAGGTATGTGTTTTGAATGTTATTTTAATGCTTGCATTTCAAATATATTATATGTACCTAAACTTATTCTAGTTCTCAATTTAAATATCAGTTTCATCTTTCCTTTATAGTTTAAAGATATATGAATAATGAACATAGAAAGTTATTTCTATGATTAAATCTACTGAAAATATTTGTAGGATATACAGTATAACCAAACTAATACAACATGAAATTGAATTAGGCTTAACTGAATAAAAGTTGTGGAGTCGTTAATCCCACAAATCAATACCACAAATTATAAAATTGTAGTGGAAAAACAAATTGTGATTCATTCTTTTCTCTTGTCCCATGCAACACAATATTCAATAATGAAGGCAAGATAAGTGAAATGAAAAGATTTGATGTGAGACTGAATTAGAATTAATTTAAGAGGACTGAGAAAAAGAAAAACAGAACAGCAGAACTATTATATATGTTCAGTGTAATTAATTTGTACCATTCTAAATTAAGTACTTTGCAAAATAATACAATTATAAGTGAAAGGAGAGACATAGAGACTGAACAAGTGATGAATGCTATTATTTTGAAGAATTGGGTCTGGTTCAGCATCAGCTATATGTTATTATAACACATTATTTCTTATATTATCATTATTTTCACTAAAAATAGCATTGTATAACAGTACTGATATTGCAAATAGCCATGATACCATAAGGCAGATGCCAACAGCAATTCTTCCTCGACTGCAAAATTGCTGGATTCTGCTCATAGAACTGATATCACATAACAGTCATGGCTGATCTTGAAAAACATAGTAACCCAGAACATCTCAACCTGACTTAACATGCTCCTTCATCATGAAGTTTAAAAGCAAAAGTTCAGTTTTGTTGCATTTCTCAAAATCCCTAAATTAAATAAATAGAATATTCAGAATATTGTCTGAGAGCAGATTAAATGCTCTGTACATTGGGTTTTCATTCCATGTCTCAGATATTTTTTAAAAAACTGAGCTGAAAATGAAGCGCTGACAAGAACACAGCAACTATTCCAAAGTTATATTACCCTGAAGACATTTGGCTCAATTTCTACATGGAACTCAGTTACAAAGATGTAGAAGCTGCTGAAAACAGTATAGTATACGTTCTAACAGTCCACTGTTTCAGAATCCTGGATATATTCCTAAATTTATCTTGTTGTAGAAGACTAGAGTACATAAAATAGAAAACCATGCTTTGATGGGAATCTTCACCAAATATTCTTCTACTAAGATAAACAAAGTTCAGAAGCATGTACAAGGAAGTCAAAAGGAATTCAAAGTCTGTCAATCTACTTGAGGAGCAATTGTGTGGCTACTTTCTTAATAGTGTTAGCAACCATTCATTTCTATTTCAAGAGTACTGGAAACTTTACAAAATAATTCTGGAAACAACTTTTGGCATCATTTATCTTTAACACATTTTCTCATCTTTTTTTTTTTTATTCCTATGCAGAGAAAAGAATCATTGAACACAACCAGAGTAACGGAATTCCTACTACTGAATTTATCTGATATTCATGAACTGCAGATGTTACTTTTTGGATTCTTTCTACTGATCTATTTGATAGCCTTGATTGAGAACCTTCTCCTTATCACCACTGTAGTACTGGACTGCCAACTTCACAAACCTATGTACATTTTTCTAGCCAACTTATCCATCCTTGATATTTGCTTCATCTCTATCACAGTCCCTAAATCCATGAATATCTCTTTAACACAGATCAGATCTATTTCTTTCTCTGGATGTATGGTTCAAATCTTTTTGGGACTTACATTTGCGGTAGTAGAATTCACACTTCTTGCTGTCATGGCATACGACCGCTATATTGCCATATGCTATCCACTCCATTATCAATTGCTAATGAGCAAAATAAAGTGCTTCTGTATGGTAGCTGTCTGTTGGGTGAGCAGCATTATTTATTCAACATTGCACACTCTAAACATCATTTTCTTACCCTTTTGTGGGCCAAATAACATAGATCAGATATTCTGTGAAATCACTCATACTCTGAAACTTGTTTGTGCTAACACGTATGGCAATGAAATGGCAGTTTTTATGTGCGGCATTATTTTTGGTATAATTTTCTCATCTTCAATTATTGCATCTTATGTTCGTATCTTTTTGACTATCAAAAAAATCCCTTCTGCCCAAGGGAAGCACAAAGCGTTCTCCACATGTTTTCCCCACCTTGCTGTTTTTTCCTTGTTTATGAGTACTGGGATATTAACATACTTGAAGAAAAGCTCAGAATCATCCATCACAGAAATCCTTGCACCTTTGTTGTATTCTGTTGTGTCACCAATAGCCAATCCACTCATTTACAGTTTGAAAAACAAGGAGATCAAAGCAGCACTTGGAAAACTGATTAACAAAATCTTCTATTATAGGAAGATATTTTAAATAAAGTCAAGAGAAACAATTTGGGAAACATAACCTCAAGAATTTGAATTTCCTCAGGATAAGTTAAATCAGTTAAATTTCCTTAGGACAAGTTAAATCAATTTTCATGTACCTATTTGTGTGTATGTGTGTGTGTGTATGTGTATTTTAAATATGATTCTTAATTACTATGCTTTTTTTATTTAGAACCTTAAGGAGAAAAAACCCTCATCTGAATCATAGAATTGATCAAGTGTATGCAATATTTTGCTGTAGTTTTTTTCCTCCTAATAGTTGTTTTATTTCATTATAAGATGCAAATACTTCATTACAGATACAGATATTAGCTGAATAAAGTGATACATACAATATAAATAGACATTTGTCAGAACTGTGGTATTTTATGTAAGATGAACCTTCCCAAAAAAATTATATCAATGTTGCTTTCTAAAATATCAAAAAATAAGATTGCTTGAACTGTGCAATTAAAGATGAATATTGGATTGATAGATAATTACAAAATTAATTATTTTATAATATAAAAGAGGTTTTTATCTTGCACTTCATGCTTAATACTAAGGTGTTAAGAGAAATGGATGAAAAAATGAGAGAGAGACAGAGAAAGGGAGGGACAGAGAAATGATAGATGGCTATTTGATTTCTAACTTCCCTCTTCTTTATACTTTGAACAATTTGTAATAGTTGTTATTAGTATTTATAGTTTCTCTAATCTCTTAGAAACCATACTATAAGTACTTATATTTGCCTTGTGTTGCCTTTTGCATATTATTGCCTGAATTTGTTTAAACGTCTGCTGTGGGTGATATGCTGCTAGTTCTGCTTTTGCTGCATACGCCCCAAATTTACTTTCCCAATCAGATATTTTCAGTGTTGTATTTTTCTTCTAATGTTGAACAACATTTATTCTCACAGCTGTGATTGTATAGGATAAATCAGTCTGTTCTGTGTTTTGCTCCAATCTAGGAGCAAAATATTTTGCAGGCAGACGTCACATACTGTGAATACTATAGATTCAAACTTTTGTGGCTGACAAAGAGTTAGTGGGAGACTAGTATAGCTATTTCAAGCTCTTTAGCTCTCATCAGCTAGTCATACCCCTCTGGGATTCGAACCTGGGCAGCTTGCATGTTAGGCAGCTGTATTAACCTTTTGAGCCACTAGCTGATGAGAGCTAAAGAGCTTGAAATAGCTATACTAGTCTCCCACTAACTCTTTGTCAGCCACAAAAAATTGAATTTATAGTATTCACAGTATGTGATGTCTGCCTGCAAAATATGGTAGACCGGATGCTCCAGCCAACACACACACACACACACACACACACACACACATAATTTTGTGATGCTTATATCTAATAAAACACTTGTGATTTCATCTCAAATTTCATTTCTAAGATTGTTTAGATGGTACTGTATATATTCTTCCAATATTTCCAATATTTCTATATGTCCATCACGTATGGAAAACATGTTCCTTCTTATTTTTCTGATGTATCCAATAGTTATTACTATATGATTTGTCTATCTTGGAAATTATTGATGGAATTGTATGCCATATGTAAAACATTATACCAAAATTCATTAAGAGTGAAATTTTATGTATTTGGTCCATGGTTCTTCGTATTCTTGTGCTATCATGGTTGGTATACAGTTTTGCATCTGTTTTATTATGCATTTTTAATTTTTTTCTATCTCCATATCATATGTGAGTTAGAATTTATATATGTGTCCTAACAGATGGTGTTGATTTTACATAAGCATTTAAATCTTGCCTTTTTTCCTAGTGTACCTGTCTCATTCTTGATATCAGATTTTATCCTTCCAGCAATTTGTAACTACATCAGCTTTCGCTGAATAATTCTTGCTGGGCCAAAAATTTGTGGAATCAGAGTGAAACACATCTGCACAAGTAATTATATTTTTCTTACTATGGTCAAGAAACATAGAAGGTATTTGAAAGAGAAGATAATGATGAAATTGTCGATTTATCCACTCTTTTAATTGTAAGACAATCCTTAAAAACCCTGTCAATTCTCCTGTTATTTCCAATCTTGAATGTAAAAATTTGGTCCCTTTCTTTATTGCTGATATTGTCAGTTTCTTTCTTTTTCTAAGTTGATCAGCTAAAATGTTTTGGTTTTCTTTACTCCATCCAATGTAAACTTCTTTGGAAGTCATATTCTTTATTTTATTGCAGCACTATTGTAATCTTACAGCAAGAATTATTGTGGGCAATATGTAAAAGGAAATGAAAATTTTGCACATTCTTTCAAAAACAAGAAAAAGATTGCCTGCACAAAATCCCCAGTCAATTTTCGCACCATAGACAGAATTGTTTTGTTATTTGTGTGCATCTATGTATGTACATATATACCACTGAGATCTTGGACTCTAGGTTGTTTAGTGTGAAGACCTAAATAAGGATTTGTGTGTACTCTAGTTGAAGACAAGCAGGCTTAAAGTACTTCAGAGGAGCAAACACCTAATGGATAATTTGGAATAATGGGTTCTATTTGGATGTCTTTGTCCTAGAGGTTTTCATTTTTTAAAATTTTGTTTTATTATCTTGTTCTTTTATTATAGAAATGGAATATAAGCTTTTCAGAGTTCTGCTTAATTAGAATGTGTATATATTCCAATAAATAAAGAAACGAACAAATAGAGAAAAAATCCTTTTGTTTAAAGTTGAATATACTGAATTTGCCATCCCATTTCCTCAGAGGACCTTAGGGGAGGAGAAAAATTGAAGATCAAATTCATGTTGTTTTTAAATATTAAAAGTTTGGAACAAGTTTTTTTTAAATACAAGGATATATTTTTGTTTGCCCTGTTAAGATAATTAACATAGTATTTACACTACAGAACTAGGAATAGAGAGATTCCCATTAAGGTTCTCATCTTGTTTGTTTATGTCAGGGCTTTTCAACCTTTTCACCCATTGTACCACTTTTTGGATAAGGCAATATCCGAGTACCACCACTCGCTCAGCAAAGTATCAAAAACTTGACCAAAAAAAAAAAAAAGGAAAAAATGAGAAAGTACAGGTAGTCCTCGACTTACAACAATTCGCTTAGTGACTTTTTGAAATTACAACGGCACTGAAAAAAGTGAATTATGACCATTTTTCATACTTATGACTGTTGCAGCATCCCCAGGGTCATGTGATTTACATTCAGATGCTTGGCAACTGATTCATACTTATAACGTTCACAGTGTCCCAGGGTCATGTGATCAATGGCCAGGGGGCCTGGCCAGCTGATCACTCAGGTTGCAGGGTACCTGTGGGAGGGAATCCGTGGGTCTCTGGTGTAGGGGGATGGGACTGGGGTGCCTACCTTCCTTCCCTCCCTTCTCTCCCATTGTCCCTTCCTTCCTTCTTTCCTTCCTTTCCTTCACCTCCATCTTTGTCCCTTCCTCCTTCCCTCCCTCTCTCCCATTGTCCCTTCCTTCCTTCTTTCCTTCCTTTCCTTCACCTCCATCTTTGTCCCTTCCTCCTTCCCTCCCTCTCTCCCATTGTCCCTTCCTTCTTTCTTTCCTTCTTTTCCTTCACCTCCCTTTGTCCCTTCCTCCTTCCCTCCCTCTCTCCCATTGTCCCTTCCTTCCTTCTTTCCTTCTCCTCCCTCTTTGTCCCTTCCTCCTTCCCTCCCTCTCTGCCATTGTCCCTTCCTTCCTTCTTTCCTTCCTTTCCTTCACCTCCCTTTGTCCCTTCCTCCTTCCCTCCCTCTCTTCCTCCTATTGTCCTTCCTTCCTTCCGTTCCTCACCTCCCATTGTCCCTTCCTTCCTTCCTTTCCTTACCTCCCATTGTCCCTTCCTTCCTTCTTCCTTCCTTTCCTTCACCTCCCTCTTTGTCCCTTCCTCCTTCCTCCCTCTCTCCATGTCAAGCCCCCGCGGGCTCGACATGAACGGGCAGGGGGAGGGGTTGAGGACAAAGTGCGGGGGCGGGGCACAAGGAGACCAGTGGCCGGCCGTTCTACCTGGCAGCGTGGGGTGTTGGCTCCATGGGCATCCCGCTGAACAGCTGAGTGGCTCCGACTTCTGGCCCGCAAACAGCTGATGGGCGCGAGGCCACGTGGGCGTCCCGACGAAACAGCTGAGAGGCTCCTACTCTTAGCCGCCAAACAGCTGATGGCCGCGAGGCCGCAGCAGGGAGCCAAGGGCCGATGGGGTGGCCTGAAGCTGAAAGGCTCTGTCTCCCGGCCGCCGAACAGCTGATGAATGCGAGGTCTGGACCACAGCCAAACGGCACAGGGATGCTCACGGGACTGGAAGGCTGCAGCGCTGCAGCTCCCATTGTCCCTTCCTTCCTTCCTTCCTTCCTTCCTTCCTTCCTTCCTTCCTTCCTTCCTTCCTTCCTTCCTTCCTTCCTTCCTTCCTTCCTTCCTTCCTTCCATTGCCCTGTGCTACACCGCCCAGACCCCAGCCTGGTTTTGGCAGGCAGCAACACATCACGGCCCTGCCTGTGCATGCGCAGAGGCAGAGGAGAGTGCACAGACAGGGCGGGGATGTTGCCGGTTCACCTCCCGTTTCCAAAGGAAGGGAGACAAACCCGCATTGTCACCAAGTCACCCTTCCTTCGGGCGAAGTAATCTCCAGTCCCCACCTTTGAGACTGTTTCAGCCTGAAGCAGAGAGTCGGACAGCTGTGTCACTCTACTTTTACGCTCCGGGAGCAGCTTGCCTTTGAAATCTCCGATAACTAACAGAAGGGGAAACCCGCTGCAAAGGCGCATCTCCCGAAAAGATGAAGGGGGGGGAGAAAGGCGATCAGTCAGCCAAAAGCCCGTCTGTTTCAGACTTTAAGCCTGCGATACAGGCAACAGAGGGCTAAGCAAAGAAGGCGATCCAAGAAAAGGAAAAAAAAAAACCGCTTTCCTTTCCAGCAAAAGTTACTTTTCCAAAACTGCCTTAAATGAAGAAGTGACTTTCCCCCCCCCCTCTAATAATTGACTTTCTCCTGGCTTCTCCAGCCTTCCCTGGCAGGAAGAGATCAGCCCCGACCGGCTTTTGTTCCCCAAAGGCTAAAGTCGATCGCTCACTTGTCTGATCCAAGGGGTGCATGGGCACCCCGAGACCCGCTCCAGGCCCACACTAAGCCACGATTCCTGGTTTATAGAAAAGATGAGTGGGGGGAGAAAGGCGATCAGTCAGCCAAGAGCCCGGCTGTTTCAGACTTTAAGCCTGCAATACAGGCAACGCTGTACGCTTCTCCCAGCCCAGAAGGGGAAACTGACTGGCGGGTGGGCAGGCCGGCCATCATGGAAATGGGGAAGGGTTAAATGCTGCAAAACAGTGGGGGGAGGAAGTCAGGTGGGCGCATTTCTCCCTCCACACCCGCGTTCTGTTGGCTTCGCCTGGTGCGTATCAACAAAACAAACATGGGCCTCGATTCCCACCTGCTGCCATGGGATGAGTCCTCCGGGAGGCAACGTGAGAGCCGTGAGGGGTATCGCAAGCTCGCAGGGGGAGGAAAAGAAGATGGAAGAGAATGAGGCCGCAACAGAGAGAGAAGGGGGAAAAGAAGGAGGGGTGGTTGTGATGTTGGCACTCAGGGCCGTGACACGAGTGCTTTCAAACCCCTTCCTGCCAAGGGAGTGGACGGCTCTGTCCCCTATCAGGCTAGCGCTTGCTGTGAAGTAAGAAGAGGGAGGGGAAGGGTGATACGGATCCCGCTGACCTACGAGCATGAGAAGTCAATCCGTTTGCTGCACAATGAGTCCCTGGGGAGGGCAGGACCTTGCTCTGTGCCTGCGCTCTTCGCGCGCCCTCCTGCAAGGCACATTCTGTAGGGTTCGTGCAGGCTTCCGCCAAGCAGCATGTTTTCCACAAGCAAGTGAGCTGGGAAGGAGCGGAGCGGGAGGGGGAGGAAGTTGATGCTGTGGGGGGGAGGAAGGCGACGCCACGTACCACCAGCCAGGTGGTCGTGTACCACCAGTGGTATGCGTACCACAGGTTGAAAAGCCCTGGTTTATGTGGCTATTGTGATTGTGATTTGTGAATGGCTGTAATCTAATCTGGAATATTTATTTTGTGTGTGTATTTGTACACTGTGAGTCACTGAAAATCAATTTGATTGTGGGAGAGTAGAATTTTGTGTAATAGAGTGAATAAATAAAGTTATCTTACTATATACATTGTTACTGTGGTCAAAGAATCAAACCCTTCCACATAAAAGATGAAATGATATGAGTTGGTTTCTCTGGCCTCTATGTGATAGTCGTAAATCTCTTTTAGAATTTGCCCCCAGTACCTACCTTTCCCCATCTTCTGGGGAGATCCTATTTGATAAATGTTGCCACTAACATTTTTTTCACTAGATAATTCTTCTCTGACTAAATTATCAGGAAAAGATTTGGTGGCAACCTTTTCCCTGCTTTCCATCTTTATTTGCACATTAACTCAGCAGAAAAATGGATATACTAGAATTAAAATCTTTTGAAACTCATGGTGCTGATTCAGTAAGAATTCAAGTCTTTATATAGTATATTAAAGAACACTAGGAGGATTGAAAGACAAAAGGAAAAATGGAGAGAGAGGAGAGGAAATAATAATGATTTCTAAAGGTTAATCTCAATGTTGCCATACCTTCAGCCAACAGCATATAACTCCTGCGCATGGACACAGAGAGAACAGTCAAAACAGTAGAATAAAAAATAACAAATGCATTAAAGTTCAAATCCATGGTAATAAAATAATCCAAAATTGTAATCCAGATGTATT
Organism: Azemiops feae; assembly: GCA_023970755.1. Taxonomy (NCBI): domain Eukaryota; kingdom Metazoa; phylum Chordata; class Lepidosauria; order Squamata; family Viperidae; genus Azemiops; species Azemiops feae. The sequence continues at coordinate 136,284 of JALGBA010001050.1, read as the reverse complement.
TTCCCCTAATTTTCAATAAACAACATCCTATGTGTCACTGAGCCAGCATGGGAAGAAATGCTTTTTTTTTTTTCAATAAGATAAAAAAGACAAAATAGAGACTCTTCATACTAGGATTCCAAAAGGACATTATATGAGGGCAATCTGGAAATAAATTTCCATTTGATTATCAATGACAGACCGTCAGAGATAGAGAACTTTTATTATACACATTAGAAAACTACAACATTACATTACTTTTCAACATAATCGCCATTCAAATTGAGACACTTATCATAACATCTTACAAGGTTTGAAATTCCTTGGTAGTAGTTGCTCAGCACCAAATCTGGGCTATGGGGAGGGTGATCAAAAACATCCCAATGGAACTGCTTCAAAAGTTCTTGGGTGTGTCTACCAGTGTGCGGGTGAGCATTATCGTGAACCAACATCACACCAGAAGTCAGCATGCCCCTATACTTGTTATGGATGGCTTGTCTGAGTTTTCGTAATGTTTCACAGTAGACTTCTGAATTGATCGTTGAACCATGCTCCATGAACTTCACTAGCGGTACTCCTTTGGCATCTTCATATTTGGCGGTATTTTCTATGGCACCACTTCCGGTGTGGTGTTGGTTCACAATAATGCTCGCCCACACATCGCTAGATGCACCCAAAAACTTTTACAGTTCCGTTGGGATGTTTTTGATCACCCCCCCATAGCCCAGATTTAGTGCCGAGCAACTACTACTAAGGAATTTCAAAACTTGTAAGACGTTAAGACAAGTGCCTCAATTTGAATGGCGATTATATCAAAAGTAATGTAATGGTGTAGTTTTCTAATGTGTATAATAAAAGTTCTGTATCTGCGAGCATCTATCATTGATAACCAAATGGAGGTTTATTTCCAAATTGCCCTCGTAGCTTATGTATCTTTAGGTCTGCATAGAGAACATCATACATACCCAGGTGCAGATGTACCATCCGATCATAATCTACTACAGTCCAGCTGAAACTAAAAAGGATGAAAAACCCAAACCCTGCTAAACCAAGAATCGACAGAGACTTCATCATTAAACATGGAGGGAAAATTAAAGAAGAACTAGAAAATCATTTAAGGGAAAGCAACAACCTGAATGATGATGATGTAGAAGTGAACTGGAATAAATTTAAAAATGCAATAGTAGAGGTAACAAATTCAAAACAGAGAGAGGGGTACCACAAGAAACAACAGAGGATAATGGAGGAAATTCTTCATCTCATGGATGAAAGAAGATCTTATAAAAATAAAAACAAAGTAAAATACAATGAATTGCAGAAAACAATTAGAAGAAAAATTCGACTGGCAAAAGAAAAGTGGTTTGCAAAGAGATGCAAGGAAATAGAAGAGACAGAACGTATGCATGATAATTTCAATTTACACAAAAAAGTGAAAGAAGCAGCAGGCCTCTACAAAAAGAAAACCAACAACTTAGTTGACAAAGAGGGGAAAATTATCTTAGATGAGGATGAAAAACTAAAGAGATGGAAGGAATATATTGAAGAACTTTTTGAGGACACTAGGGATGATATAGATATGGGAAGTATAACAACTGGACCAAACATCACTATGGAGGAGGTTGAACATGCAATAAATATAGCAAAAACAAGAAAAGCCACAGGACCTGATGATATCCCAGTAGAAATTTTAAAATTGTTGGAAGACAATGGGAAGAATTTTTTACTGCAGCTCTTCAATCAGATATACAAAACAGGAAAGATACCAAATGATTGGCTAAAATCAACCTTTGTGACAATCCCCCAAAAAATAAATGCAAAGAAGTGTACCGAATACAGAACAATAAGCTTAATGAGTCATGCCCTGAAAATATTCCTGAGAATAATTCACACAAGAATATACAACAAAATTGAAGAGCGTCTAGGTAACACACAATTTGGTTTCAGAAACAATCTTGGTACACGAGATGCGCTGTTCAGCATTCAGGTTCTTGTACAGCGTTGTAGAGATGTTAACCACAGTGTTTACATGTGCTTTATTGATTTTGAAAAAGCTTTTAATAAAATAAGACACAGCAAACTATTAGAAATCCTGAAACAAGGGGGACTAGATGACAAAGACATCCAAATAATAAAGAATCTGTATTGGCATCAAGTAGCAAATGTCAGACTAGGCCAAAAATACTCAGCTGATGCAGAAATAAGAAGAGGGGTCAGACAGGGATGTATTCTGTCTCCACTGCTGTTCAATATCTGCTCTGAGTCAATCTTCAACGAGGCACTGGAGAACTTCGATGCTGGCATCAAAGTAAACGGTGTTTGGATCAACAACTTAAGATATGCTGATGATACAGTTCTGCTTGCCAGTAAGCATGAAGACCTTCAGCTCCTCATCAACAGAGTCACAGAAACATCTGGAAAATACGGCTTGAAGCTTAACACCTCTAAAACCAAGATCATGGTCATCAGCCAACAACCCGTTAACTTACCACCAGTAAATTCAGATGGAACACCATTAGAAAAAGTTGAAAGGATCATGCACCTCGGTTATAATTTACATGAAAGCTGGGACATGACCGCTGAAGTAAAGACAAGGATAGAGAAAGCTCGAACAGCATTCTTCAAAATGAAAAAGGTCTTCTGCAGTCATGACATAAGCCCAAGACTGAAAATCAGGCTTGTCAGATGCTATATTTTTTCTATCCTGCTCTATGGAGTAGAGAGTTGGTCTCTGACAGAAGGCCACCTGAGGAGACTAGAAGCATTTGAAATGTGGATTTACAGGTGGCTGTTACGTATAAGCTAGGTTGACAAAATCAGAAATGAGGAGGTGATAAGCCGCCTGGGAAAGCCAAGGGAAATCATCAAAACAATTAAAAAACGAAAGTTAGAATATTTCGGACATGTGATGCGACACCCAGAAAAATACAGCATACTCCATTTAATCCTCCAAGGAAAGATTGAAGGCAAACGAGGTCCAGGCAGAAGAAGAACATCATGGCTTCAAAATCTAAGGGACTGGTTTGGACAAAACTCAGCAGCACTTTTTTGTGCGGCTGCTGATAAAAACAGGATCGCCAACATGATCGCCAAAGTCCGATAATGGATATGGCAGAAGAAGAAGAAGAAGAGAACATCATGGCTCTGTGCAAAAGTTCTTCATGAATGATGCAATGTTAAACCATCATCCAGCTTTCAAATAATTTATTCTTTTACATTGCTCTATTTAATTTAATTTTAGTATCCTAATTTCCTTACCTTAATTCTGAATCTTGGGATTCTTTACAAGCATTCTTTATGAAACTATGACATTAGAAAGTATTGTTGTTGTTGTTGATGGGGTTTACTGTTTGTAAAAATGTTACAAAGTAGCATCTAGGGAAATACAGAAATGCCAGTCTGAACCTTGGAACCACTATCTCTATCAACCTTTGAGTGGTCTATGAACATCTATGAATGCATATCTTTGACAGTATCAAATAGGTATTAAAGCATAATTCAACTGTTAACACAGTTAATTTTCAAATTAATCCCCAGTTTTATTTTACTGTAGTAGATATCTCAGAGGCTTCATACTGTATTAGAATTATTCAGAATACATATATATGGAATTTGTTAATGATTTTAATGAGAGATTAAATTCAATTCAAACATGTTACAACATAAAAACAACAGTAGGTTGTGCATATATTTCTGCTGGATTATAAACAAAATCCTTTCCATAACAATTACCCATCTTATATATGATACCCATTGTCCAGCCATTCTCTGCAATCAGCTAAGAATATTACAATAGAAAGTCCAATTCCATCCAGTACAATTAAAAAATATAATTGTTGGCAATGGAACATCTATGTATCCTGCAATAACATTTTACATTCCAGACATCTTCTTTCACTTTGAAATTTCTCAGAATATAGACAATTGGATTTAGCATGGGTATGAGAACTATATAGAATAGAGATAATATTTGTTTTGACTTAGGGTGAGTAGCTGGACTTAGGCTTTAGAGAGACAATACTTCTACTACCATGGAACTCTCTGCAATTTGCAGGAAAACCATCATTGAGAAATACCCATCCATTCTTTTTTAATCCTTTCCCCACCCACCAACCAGATATTCTTAAAACCTCCAGATGTAGAAAATTACAAATGCTATCAATATACTTTTCCATTGCAGTACCCTTCTATGTTAAGGAACTCTGATATCACATTGGGTCCTTGTATCATCTCTGTCACTCTCCTTTGAACCCATTCAAACTTATTGATATGTTTCTATATACTCCAGTAAGTCCTTGTTAGTCACCTTTGCTGTCCAAGGAATATGCAAGAGCTTTCTATAGCACCACAGCTCAAAGAAATTGATTTTCTTCCTGTCTTGCTTTTTTAAGATCCAACTTTCACAATCATAGGTAGTTATGGGAAACATAATAGAGCATACTAAACTACATTTGATTGCCATGCTGATGTCCTTGCTTTTTTATATTCAGCTCATGTTCATTGCTGTGTGACCCAGTGCAATCCAATATTTTATTTCTGCACTGCATTTACCACTTTAAGCTATCTGAAATCCTAGGAAAATGATTTTTTTCAATACATTTTATCTCTTCACTATCAATTTCTATTTTGATGTTTCCCTTCCTTGCAGTGGTCATGAACTTGACTTTTTGATGTTCAGAAAAAGAGACCAAAATTCTCACTTTTTTCTTTAATTTTCTTAATCAGATATTCTCTACCTTTTTAGTTTCTGAGAGTTGTATCATTAGCATACTGAAATAATTTTGAGGCATTAATCAAAGTCTTCTTTTGTTTTCACTATCTCTAACTCACTCTATTGATTACATTCTTGATAATTTGCTTCCAAAATGCTAATTAAAACCCAGAGGTATTGTTTTAGCAATTTTTCCCCATGGGAGGGTGGAAGAGTAAACAAAATTGCACATATGTGCTTTCTTTCATTCCCAATTGAGCCTTCTCCCTAACATCAACATTGCAGAGTTACCAATAATGCTCCACGTGTCAGTGGAGAAGTAGAGGCAAACCTAGAATATATGTATTGTGGAGCTCTGCAGCCACCAGCAATCAGAGTAGATCGACAAAAGAAGAACATTTTTCTTTAGAAGGAGTTGACCATCCAAAAGAGAGGAAAAGAAGTATAACAGCACAGACTCTACTTGCTGGCCATTGGTAGAAAAAGAGGAAAAAAATTCAGAGACAGGAGATTTGAGACAGAACAGTCTTTAAAAAAAGGAAACATTGAGGCATGTTAGTAATGCATAGAACATAGCTTAAAGGTAATTCTAATAGAATGGTAAATAATAGAAATTGAGTGAATTTCTATGAATAGAATAGAATAGAATAGAATAGAATAGAATAGAATAGAATAGAATAGAATAGAATAGAATAGAATAGAATAGAATAGAATAGAATAGAATAGAATCTAGTATAAACATTGTCATAGTATATTGTAATATTAACTACCAGAGATATAATATAATGGGATATTACTAGAATAGAATATAGGAAGCACTCACATATCATTTTTATATGTTTATTTTTGCAAAATAGAAACTTTCTCTAATCTTTACAGGGAGAAAAGAGTAAGAAATAAGAAGGTAAAAGTAGGTCTTCAGAGGTAATCTTTTGATAACACAATTGTGAGAAACCCTTCTTATCAGTGAATCTGGTAAGAAGAATAACAATCTGTATCACTAACAGTATGTTGCTTTTGTAATGGGCTTTTCAAAACAAGGAATTCAATTTTTACATGAAATGCAACAATCATTGGTAGTTTAAATGTTTATATTTCTGGACTACTAATAATTGGGCCATTTAGTTAATCAGAGCAAGAGAGGGTGGGAGAGATATAGAGAGATTGTCAATTATTTGGTTGATGAATGGACCAGTTATTTTCTACCTTAACTTATCTAGTTGAACCTAGAGCAAAAGAAATGAATACATGTTTGGTCTTTTGCAAATTAAAACAGATGTAATGAGAAATACATTATTATTTTATATAGTGGGGAAAGATTTTCAAATCCTCCAATATTTTACTTGGATCTGTCCTTCTATTTTAATATTATTATTACTATTCTCCTCCTCCTCCTCCTCCTCCTCCTCCTCCTCCTCCTCCTCCTCCTCCTCCTCCTCCTCCATCACTACCACCACCACTACCACTATCACCACCATATGCAATATCAGCACATTTAACTAATGGAGAAGATAATCATGAAAAAGTAGGAATAACCTACGTAGGAACTCACATTAAATATTATACCACCTTATAAAGAAAGTAATTGGTGACATATTAACTTAATTGTGTAATTATTCCAGGAAGAATACGTCAGGAAGATAAATCCTTACAGGAACTAAATGAACTAAGATAAAAAATACTAATCAGCACAATATTTCATACTTAGCCACCAGTGCTTACAAGTAAGTATGAAAATTTAGTTTCCTTTTCTGTATATGTAAATTGAGCTTAACTGTCCCTTTTATTTTAAAAAAGTTAACATATATTGGTTTTACTTGGTGTTGAGTAATAGCGTATGCATTGTAATATAAAGTAAGAGTGAATAAACGTGAGGAAAGTTTAAGACTCTGCTGTATAGCAATAGCAATAGCACTTAGACTTACAGTATATACCACTTCATAGTGCTTTACAGTCCTCTCTAAAGCCATATTGCCCTCAGCAATCTGGGTCCTCATTTTACCAACCTCAGAAGGATGAAAGGATGAATCAACCTTGAGCTTGTGAACTGCTGGCAATCAGCAGAATTAGCCTGCAATATTGCATTCCACTGTGCACCACAAGTCTTGTATGCATCATGTACATCTTAAAAGAAGAATATTGATTAAATGTTTAACATTTCCTGCTTAATTTTAAACTGTTAATATAAAGCTCTAGATAATTGAAGCATACATAAACAATGGAAGAGATAATATGGCTACAATTAAGAACTCAAACCAGACAAACAGTAGCAACAGTATCATATCAAACAATAAAACAAAATTGTGGGAAACCCCCTTCAAACCATCGCCCTCAGAATCAAAGATGGTAACCATTGCTGTGAAGTGGAAACTTACTGATAGCACAATTTTTTTACTTGCATCCACTGATATATTTTACTATCTGCTGCTGTACTCTTTCACTCCTTACATATTTTAGGTTAAATATCTTGTGGAAGATGGTTTAGTGATTCATTAATTGATAAATCAGACATATTTTATAAGAATCACTCTCAAATATACGTATTGCGATTCATATATGAAGTCTGCATAATTTATCATTGAAATAAAAATGTCTTGCTATTCTGTAATACATTTTTTAAATCTTTGCTTCCCTCAAATTAGGAATGTCTGTTGTATTAGGAAGTTGGAATGCTACAGTGGTAAACAAGCAAGTTTCAAAAAAGAAAAAAAAAGAGGAAGATTAAAATGCCTATAAAATCCAATGAGAAACTTAAGTGACTCAATATGATTACCTGAATATTTTAATTGACAGCCTTGAAACTCATTCCCCAGGGCACTCCAAAACAATTTATTCTTGTATAAATTAGCCGTGGCAAAATTGTACCCACCCCCAGGTGTTATTTAAGTTCAACATCCAATATCTTTAATTTCAACAATGTATATATATATAATATAGATTCATCTCAGGAATCATTAATTTCTCATCCCTGATGAGAATATGCATATTTTTCCTATCTATAAATACATAATATATTAATACTGCAATTTTAACCAATTCTTTGAAAGACAAACATTCTAGAAGACAGCATCTTAGGGAAAAAGTATTCCAAAAGATGAAAATAGATAATGAAAAGCTATGGAAAGATTGTACTATATCCATTAATGATTTTTGCCACTTCCTGGCTGATAATTGCTAGTCATTCATAACATAAAACCAAACTTCTGCTGCCCTAAAATTTCTCTAAAATATTTTACTCTTTCCCTGATAAAAAAGCAGAAAGATTTCCCCAACTATTGGAAAAGGATGGTAAAAAAGATGATTATTCCTCCTAAACTCACCCCAAAATGTACATGTTTATAATTAATTAATGATAATTCTTATATCATTTTTTTATAGAAAGGAATCAGTTTAAGAGATTGACAACAAAGTTTGTTTAGAAAATTGCCTGTATATTATCTGGTCATAAAGAGGACTACCTCATTGGACAAAGAAAAATCTTGTAGAAGAATTTATCAACTTTGTCAGAGAATCACATTCCAAATAATGTTAAAGGCATGGGAAAGATCAATTATAAGAAGTAATCAAACAAATGTTATAGAATTTATTCTTATGGGATTTTCCAGTTACCCCGAGCTTCAGGTACCCCTTTTTGTCATTTTCCTTCTTGTTTATACAATAACTCTGACTGGAAATGTCCTCATCATACTTGTCACAACAGTAGACCCTGCGCTTCATAGTCCCATGTATTTCTTCCTCAGAAATCTTTCTTCCATAGATATTTGTTTCAATTCAGTAATTGTTCCAAAAATACTAGCAGATCTTATTTTGCAGAAGAAAACCATTTCTTATATGGGCTGCTTCACCCAGTTGTATTTCTTTTTTTTCTTTGGTACAGTTGAATGCTGCCTTCTTGCTGCAATGGCATATGACCGCTATGTTGCCATTTGTAATCCATTACGCTATCCAGAAATTATGAATAGAAAAGTATGTTTTCAACTAGCTATGGCCTCATGGCTTTTAGGCTTCCCTAACTCTACTGTCTCTGCCATCTTTGTTTTTAGTGTGCCATACTGTGGGCCTAATACAGTTAATCATTTCTTTTGTGATAGTCCTCCAGTGCTGGAGTTGGCTTGTGCTGATACATACATGGTTCAAATTGAGGCTCTCACAGCTACTATGATATTCATAGTATTTCCTTTCCTTATTATATTATTCACATACATCTGCATCATTATTACCATCTTGAGAATGCCCTCAGCAGAGGGGAGGCAGAAAGCCTTTTCAACATGTTCATCTCATCTTCTGGTGGTAACCTTATTTTATGGCACAGCTACATCTACCTACTTCAACCCTAAGTCAAAGTACTCTCCAGACACAAAAAAGTTTCTTTCCCTCTCCTATACAGTCATCACACCCATGTTAAACCCTATTATCTATAGTTTAAGAAACAAGGAGGTCAAAGCTGCAATGAAGAGGACATTACATTGGAAAATGTTTAGAACAAAATAAAACTTGTTGGGCCATTGTCTTAAAGCTAGATAACATTTTTGTCAACAATGAAAAATAAAATATAAGGATACATGAAAGGTTTATTATGCCTAATTTTTCTCTTTATTTTGTCATCATTTTCAAAAACAAAGAGTAACATATACATTGAATCATTTTTGGAGTCAGCAGTGAAACCTGAAGCAGAGATGTTTTCATATTGTTTCAATTCTGTTCAGTTAATAATTTTCCTCTTGCTAATTAAGAATGGTTGTATGGATATTTTACAAATATAACCAGATTTCTTTTGTTTCCTCCTAAATTTTCCATCTTGGCCCAAATGATTGCAATTGTTGAAATTTATTGTATTGTATTTTAATAATATTTGGAGAACTAATTCTGTTCTTTTATGTATAATATAGGCTGTGTATGCTATCTTTTGTCTTCTTAAATAACATGAAAAAAATTATTACCAGCATATCTATAACCATCTCACGAGAATAGAGTTGAACCTAAATAGCTGTTCATACTGAGCCATTGAAATCAGTGGGATTTAACTGAATTAATAAAGATCTTTCCCACGCCTCAATTCAACTGTCTTTCAAAGTTGAATCAATCCCTGAAATGCTTTTATTCTAAATAGAATGATAATAAAATTACATCTTAGAGAAGTACATCTAATGGGATTAAGGAAAGGGACCTTCTCTGGGGTGGCTTCCCTGCTTTGGAATATTATTGCTCTGGAAATAAGATTTGGCCCTTCCTTGATATTTTTCCAAGGCTTTGGTTATATCAGAGGTCCTGGGGAATCCCAGGTTGATAGGGAGCAAAGAAATGGCTGGTATGATTATGATGTTGCTACCATTGTTGCTGAGTGGATGGTTCATGGGTTCTTACATTGTAAAATGTTCATGTTGTAAACCACCCAATGTTACCATGTGTAAGCTGGACAGCTATATAAAATAAATAAATAAACAAACAAACAAACAAATAAGATACAAAGCTATATGTTGAAGACACTCTGGCTGTTCATTTTTTTTCTCAGTGATTGCATTTAAAAAAAAGATTCATAGTTGAAAACAACTGCTCTGTAAGCAAACAAGTTAAGAGTAACAGCAGCTACTTAAATCGTATCTCGTATTTTCAGTCTATTTATAAGAAGCACTCTTATAAGTAGCATAAGACTGAATACCACAAAAACTATCAATATTCTGATATTGACTAAGAAAATTTTAAAAGTTCTAATTTGAGAAGCAAGAATATGAAATGTGTAATGAAGAGAATATTATGTTGGAGAATAATGTATTTACCTAAAAGGAAATAAATTTTGTTTGAATTATTAAAAAAATGAAAGTGTTGTTAATCAGAAATTTTACTTCAAAAAGAAGCTTTTGGCTGTTTTTTGTGAATAAATAGGCTTTAGAGATTATATTTTAGACAAAAGAATCCATCACACAAGAAAACATGGCAAGTTTGATGGAGAAACTGTTGCTTTAATAATACTTTAATAACATTGAACAACACATTTTTTTAAAAGTTTTGTTTCCTGAAAGACCCCTTCAAACTGAACATAAATATAATTTCAGAATGACCATATCACATAGGAATCTTGAGAAATAGTAAATTAGCTTAATATCTATAATGAATTAATCACACAATATTTCTGACACATTGTATGAGTTCAACAAGGCCAAAAGTACTTTGCAGCTGATTTTCATTTCTCCTCAATGTCTAATGCACCCCACTGCAGTATCCAACAATAATAAGCCAGCATGAATGGATTCCAGTAGCCCTGATATTGGTTTTCCATTATGGCAATTTTTCCTCATGTTTATCACTGATTGTACTGACATGTTGAGGAAATAAGTCCAAGTGTGAATGCAGAAAATGAATCTTTAGTGACATGTTGCACTTTATGTCTTGTATGCTATAAGAAGTTTGTCAATCAATTGAATATAATTTGGCATTCTGTAGTTGCCAAGAAAATTCTCAATGACTACCTTGAATGATTTCCAGGTGATTTTCTTTAGCCCCATAATAGATCTTCAAATGTCTTGCCATTGTTGACATATCTGATTTGTGAACTAGCATAAATGCCTTCATTAGTGTTGGTATCAGTTATTTTTGGAAACATCTGTGTCAAATAACAAAAACCTTCACCTTCCTTATTCATTGCTTTCATAATATTTTTCATCAACCTTTCAATCTTTATATGAAAGCAAACATATCTTTGTCAGGTCAACAAATATTTCATGTGCCACATTTTTCTGTCCTTGAACTAAATTTTTTAAGAATGGCCATTTCTTTTTAATATAATGCAACTCTTCAATATGTTTGTCAGATTTCTATATGCAACAATGATACTTGATATATCTGAGCTGCATTCAATGCAACTGCCACTTTTTTTAGATTTTAAAGATCTTCCAGTTGTACTTGGTGTACTGGTTGTGCTTCAACAACAGTTCTATGTTTGTGTAGTGGGGCTGGCCGAGAGGCTTTGTGGGAGCCTTGCTGGAGAGAGAGAAGTGGGAAGCTCAGACAGCTGTGGCCAGTCTGGGTGCAGCGGGCATGGATCGGGTGGAAGAAAGAAAAGGGGAAGGAGAAAGGGGAGTGGGGTAGTTGTTGTTGCCAGGGGAGAGACTAGGTGAAGCCAGAGAGGAGTTTGGAGTTTTTACATGATTCGTTCCTCGGAAATAGGGAGAGAGAGAGAGAGAGAGAGTGAGAAAGCAGAGTTTTATTGCTTTCTTTTGCAGGGGGATATCCTGAGCAAAGGGAGGAGTGAGAGTGAGAAGATGGAAAGTTTGCTGGGGTTTTAGAGTTAAGTTTTAACTAGAAAGGAAGATGGGGAGGTGAATTTGGCATAGAGAGACCTGGGACTTCGAATGCTGACAGAAGAGAAGGAGAGGCTGGTTGCTGCTGCTTCGGAGACCAGTGGCCATCCAAACTCTGATCATTATCACCTGTGCAAGCTGTAGACAGTGTGGGGAGTTCCCCTCGTGGGGTGAGCTGTTGCTGCGGAGCGCTGACTATCTTCGCTCGGGCTTTCTGTTGCTGCCCAGAGTGGAGGGCTTCCCCCTTCCTGTTTTTCCAAGCAGCTGCTACAAGTTATTGACTATTATTGCCACAACTGCCAGGGGGCTGATAAACACTGTCACACACTGACTGCCATGGTTAGGGGTTGGCCTGCTTGTTCCTGTAAACCATTTGGATGACAAGAACCTGCCACCCCTTTCACTCTGTGTGAGCTCCCGCTAACAAAAGGACATTCTATCAATGCCTTGAGAGTGCGGCTGCAAAGTGTAACTGAGGGGGGGGACTAGGAGGGCCTGGACTTTGGTGGCCTCTGAGGAGGTAACGCTACACATAGGGGCTCCCCACCTGGCCCCTTCTCCTTTAGTAAGGGAGGGTTGGTTTTGCATAGAGATATGAGCCAGGGGAACAAAATGGACCCTAATATGATTACTAGGTGGTGCGAAGAGCAGAATAGTGAAGTAAGGACGAGCATAGTAATTAATGTTCCTGGCGATGTTTGGTTGGAAGAGCAAATTTTACAGACATTGCGGGTCCTTGTCTCGGATCAGAGGGTGTATGTGATAGATACGAGGGTGGGTCGGGATTTCCCCCATTTTTATGTACTACTGGAATGGAAGAAGAGTATTCCGGAGTGCTTTCAGGTTGAAAACCTGCAACTGACAGAAGATATTAGGGTAGGGGTGATCTTTCCGACTGTATGGGGTACATCCTCAATCAAACCATTGGGCCAGAAGAAAGAGAAACATGTTTCCTTTCCCGCGGGGACCGCAGAAGTAGGGTTCAGCCAGGGTGGAGGAAGTTTGACTTCCATCCAAAACCTGATGGGGGGCTATTGCATAGGGGCTGGATATAGGAAATTACATACTTTCTCAGGGACGCAGCCGGTGCCAGAAGCCTGGATGGAGCAGGCGATACAAGCAGTTGAGGAATGGGATATACTGGACACCCAAAAGAGGCAACAAGTTAGAGAAAGTTTAAGGGGACCTGCTGCAGAAGCCATTAGAAGTTTAACATTGAGTTGGGGACACTTTACTGTGCACGACTATCTCTCTCTACTGCATAATGAATTTGGGTCTGCTGAGATGGTCTCTAGTTTATTGTTTCGGTTGGAACATATGTATCAGAAGAGGGGTGAGAAGCTGTCTGAATATATAAGGCACCTGAATAGATTGTTATATCAGGTTGTGGAGAGGGGGGGATTAGATCCAACTGAGGTGGAACAAGCCAGGATAGAACAGCTCTCCCGGGCTGCTTTGGTTTCGTACCCTGTTTGGAACCAAATAAAGGTTGAAGCTAGAGGGAGTGTTGGGGGTATCACAAGCTTATAAGGAGAGTTCGGGCGACCAAGGTAGTAGAGGAGGCAAGGAGGTGACAGCAGAGTTGCCAGCGGGACGGCCCTTAAACCCAGGAGTGGGGAAGGTTAGGGAGGATGATGATCGCTTAACAATGATGCAAGCTCAGATACTGGATTTAACTAACATAATGGCTTCCTGGACAGTAATGGGTGGCCTGTCCCCGAACGGAGGCCGGGTTGGGCTAACTGATGGGGGGATGGGCCCATCCACTCTAGCTAATAATTCAACGAGACCAGTAGTTTGTTATAATTGTGGGGGCATGGGGCATTATAGGCATGCGTGTACGAAACCATACAGAAGATCAGGGAACACAACTCACTTGGGAAACTGTCAAGGGCCCCAGTGAGGGAGCTAGCTGGGTGCCCAATGATATCAGTTAGCCCCGACAAGAGGAGATCCCCTTGGAAACCCTCACTGAAGATGGGAGTGATGGGAGTACTCCCTTTAGCGAGAAATCCCCATCCCTTTGAACTGCCAGAAACTAGAACAACAGGGCCCCAGCAACACTCTTTGGGGAATCAAGTGCAGGTTGTTAAACCAGACACTTGGTTTCCCACTATTGGGGTTCCTCAGCAATTGGTGGGCCCTTCTCCAATAGTGCCAGTGCAAGCAGAAGGTATTTACACTAAGGCCTTTTTGGATTCGGGTGCACAAGTTACATTACTATATAGGGATTTTTGTGATAGATATCTGGCGTATATGCCTATACAGGAATTGGGTGACCTGAAGATCTGTGGTATTGGGATTGAAAAATTCCCATATGATGGATATTTGCCCATACAGTTGATGTTAGGGCCTTCTATTGCTGGGTATATTGAGACTTTTGATACTCTGGCTATTGTGTGTGTGCCCGCCCCTCGGGAGTCAGTCAGGGTTTGTTGATTGTGGGGACAAACAAAGCTTGGTTAGGCATTTGCTCACCCCATCCCTTATGATCTGATCGTAAGGGATGCCCATCCTGCACTATAGACAGTATGTTGGCATTTGGCGTGGGAACAGCAGGCCCTGGCAGAGAGGGTGGGGCAATTATGGAAGTTGGACAGAGAGAAGAGGGTAATACAACCAGGGGAAGTGGTGTGTTTGAGGGCCTCCATTAGATTAGATTGGGAATAGCTTGGTCCGTATCTTATTCTTGAACCCGGCCCCAAGGGGCAGAGTGGCAGAGTGGAACTCATTCCAGAGGTAGTTTCCATGCGGGTTTTACGGCAGGGAAAAGGGCAGATCTCAGTTGGGGTTCGGAATGTCATGAGCCTTCCTGTATGACTGAGGGATCGGATGTTGTTGGGGCAAGTGAGCCCAACTACCCCGATTGGGTCTCTGGATGATAGGGGAAAGACTGAGGGGAGGTTTCGATGGATCAGTTCTATCCCAAGGATACACAGCTTTCTTCTGAGTGGCAGGAGAGGGTGAGAGATCAGCTTTGGAAGTGGAAACGTCTATTTTCGAGAGATGAGTTTGATGTGGACTGTGCTATTAGTGCCCAGCATATAATCCGACTGAAAGAGGATAAGCCGTTCAGGGAGAAATCTCGGCAGATTCCCTTAAGTGATCTGGATGATCTTAGAGAGCATCTAGCAGAACTGAAAAAGACTGGGGTTATTAGAGAATCTCAAAGTCCTTATGCCTCCCCTATAGTGGTGGTCCAGAAGAAGAACTGGTCCCTGAGAATGTGTATAGACTACTGCACTGTTAATCGGAGGACTATCCCCGATCAGTATACAACTCCTCGGATAGAGGATGCTCTACAGTGTTTGTCAGGGGTGAGGTGGTTTAGTGTATTGGATTTAAGGAATGGCTACCACCAGATCCCCATGCATCCAGAGGATAGGGAGAAAACTGCTTTATTATGCCCGTTGGAGTTTTACGAGTTTAATTGAATGCCTCAAGGGCGACTTTTCAAAGGCTTATGGAACATACAGTGGGGGATATGAACCCGATAGAGATGTTGGTCTATTTAGACGATATTATTGTTTTTGGTAAGACCCTTGAACAGCATGAGGTGTGTTTGGAGAAGGTATTGACAAGGCTCCATGAGGAAGGGCTGAAATTGTCATGGGAGAAATGCCAATTTTACCAATCATCTGTCACTTATTTAGGTCATGTCATCTTGGCTGAGGGGGTGGCAATGGACCCCGCCAAGCTTGAGGCAGTTGCTTCCTGACCCAGGCATCAAAATGTAGCTGAATTGCGATCATTTTTAGGATATTGTTCGTATTATCAGAGGTTTGTGGAAGGATTTGCAAAGATAGCTCACCCGCTCAATGAGTTGTTAAAGAACAAAGAAGTAGAGGAAGCAGTGGGTTGTTTGAATCTGGTCTATCAAACTAAGGGACCCAGGAAGTCTCGGAAGTCTATTCAGGCAGAATGGACAGAACAGTGCGAGCAAGCTTTTGACCAGTTGAAGGGGAGGCTTACGAACACCCCAGTTCTGGCTTATGCAGACCCTAATTGACAAATTCTGTAGCAAGTGGGAGATCAAATAGATTCCTAACCAACCTAGCTGACAATTTTGTCATCCAAAAGGTAGAGGAGAAAACTAGAGGGAAAGTTATACTAAACCTAATTCTTATAATAGAGGGAGTTGAAATTGCTGGAACTTTGGGTGAAAATGACCACATCATATTGTAATTCAATATAATACAAACACAAGCAATAGAACATATACCAGCCAGTGTCTTAAATTTTAAAAGAGCTGATTTTAACAAACTCAGAGGGAGTCTAAGAAAAATTCCATGGGTAAAAATCCTAAAGGGGAAAACAACTCAAGAAACATGGGAAACTCTGAAAAATATGATCATAAAAGCCCAGTCCAGCACAATACCACTGAATACCATTGAACAACAAGAAATCCAAGAAGAAACCAGCATGGTTGCACAAAGATCTCACTCATAAACTGAAAGATAAAAAAGACAAGTACAAAAAATCGGAAGAGAATCACATAACTAAGGCAGAATACTAGCATATAGCCTGAATCTGCAAAGATGAAGTTAGGAAAGCTAAGGCTTGGAATGAACAAATACTTGTAACAAAAGTCAAATATATATAAAAAAGTTTCTTTCAATATATAAATAACAAGAAAAAAGTTAAGGAAACAGTAGGTCCACTTAAGAGAGAAGATGACAAGGAAGTAACAGGCAATAGAGAGAAAGCAGAGCTACTTAAGTCATTCTTTGCATCATTCTGCACACAAAAAGAAACTATAGCCCAACCTACCAAAAACCTAACCATAAAAGACAGACTAGAAATAAAAATTAAAACAAGAAAAAAAAAATAGTTAGAGAACACTATCTGATCTTGATGAACCTAAATCATTGGGACCTGATTGTTTACATCCCAGAGTTCTGAAGGAGCTGGCAGATGTTATCTCAGAACCTTTGTACCATAACTTTCAAAAATCTTGGAACACCGGGGAATTACCTGAGGATTGGAAAAGACTGATATGGTTCCCATCTTCAAAAAACAAAAACAAAAAACAAGCAAACAAACCCAGGAAACTACAAATCAACCAGCCTAATACCTGGGAAGATACTGGAAAAGATAATAAAAAAACAGATCTGAGAACATCTAGAAACAAAGTTATAACTAAAAGCCAGCATGGGTTTCTTAAAAACAGATCATGCCAAACCAATCTTATTTCATTCTTTGATAAACTGACTAAATTAGTAGACCAGCAAAATGCTGTGCATATAGTATACTTAGACTTCAGGAAGGCATTCAACAAAATAGACCAAAACCTACTTCTTGGTAAGCTAGAGAAATGTGGGATAGGCAGCATCACTACCAGATGGTTTTATAATTGGCTGACAAACCATACTTAACAAGTCATCCTTAATGGTACTACATCTACATGGAGGGAAATAAGAAGTCAAATGCCACACGGTTCCTTCTTAGGCCCAATACTTTTCAATATCTTCATAATTGACTTAGATGAGGGAATAGAAGGGGAACTCATCAAATTTGCAGATGACACTAAGCTGGCAGGAATAGCCAACACCCCAGAAGACAAGCTGAGAATCCAAAAAGATCTCAACAAAGTTGAACAATGGGCCCTATCCAACAACAAGGACAGATTAGGAGAAATCTGGCTCAAAAACAGTAACTGTGAGAGAGATCTTGGTGTTCTAGTGGACGATCACTTAAACATGAGCCAGCAATGTGTGGCAGCAGCCAAAAAGGCTAATATAATCTTTGGTTGTATAAATGGAGACATAGAATCAAAATCACATGAAGTATTAGTACCACTTTATAAAGCCTTAGTAAGAGCACACTTGGTCACCACATTACAAAAAAGATGTTGAGACTTTGGAAAAAGTGCAAAGAAGAGGAACTAAGATGATTAAAGGCCAGGAGACTAAAATATATGAAGAACCATTGCAGGATTTGGATTTGGTTAATCTAGAGAAAAGAAGGACTAGGGATGACAGGATAGCAGTATTCCAGTATTTGAGAAATTGCCACAAAGAGGAGGAGTTCATCTTATTTACCAAAGCATGTGTAGGCAGGACAAGAAACAATGGATGGAAACTAACCAAGGAGAGAAGCAATCTGGAACTAAGGAGAAACTTCCCAACAGTGAGGAAAATTAACAGTGAGGACAATTAACCAATTAACCTTGCCTTCAGAAGTTGTAGGTGTTTCATCACTGGAGATTTTTAAGAAGAGATTGGAAAGACACTTGTCTTGAATGGTATTGGTCTCCTCCTTGACCAGGGATTTGGATTAGAGGACCCCCAAGGTCCCTTCCAGCTCTATTCTGATTGATTGATTGATTGATTGATTGATTGAATAATTGATTGATTGATTGAGTCAGAAATGATTGCTATGAATTTGAAGGTGAAGCATCTAAAATCATTCTGTACTTGGAATCAATGAATTCTTTTTATTGTCTTTCCCACTTTGGTGACTAATTTGTGAAAAATGACTTTAGTGATTAACTAACTGCTAAATTGCAGATGATATTTCTTTAATAATGCTCAAATGTCATATGCAATTGACATGCAAATTGCAAATAATGTATGACATTTGAATATTTAAACAGAAATAAAGGTGTGTGTGTGAGAGAGAGAGACAGAAAGAGAAAGACAGAGAGAAAGAGAAAGAGAAAGAGAGGGAGAGAGATGATGTAGATATAACAGTGCCTTATGATGTACAACTATTAAATTATTATTCCTGAGTATTGGTAGTGGGATATTTAATAATTCTTAATGGGTTTAACAAGATTTGGCCATATATTATTGGTTTTTTTTTCCTGGCTTGAATATTAAAATTATTTTTTGCTTTTCCAGTTAATGTACCTTCAAAAATGTACGAAGTACACGTGTATTTGTCAGTATGTAAATTGATTTAGCAAATATAATATAGTTTCATTCTGTTTAGTATTGTGTTATTTAATAATACAACACAACATTTTCTGTTTTTATAAAAAAAAATTATTACATGGTTGCATTTTTTTTTTTGCTTAGCATATTACAATCTGCCTACTTTAAATGAAGGCAATTTATACAGTGCATTTAAAATAGAATAAAACAGCAATGAAATCCTAAATAAAAAGAAATTTTCCACATGTCTTTAATTTTCAAAGTCGGTGGCTTACAGTTTTGGAACTCCAGGATTAAACATCAGATCCTGGAATTTAAAAGAAAACAAAAGAGTTTGAACTTACTGATAATATAAGAAATAAGAATTGTCTATATATTGTGTCTGTGCAGTCTAGCCAAAAGGTATTTTCTAAAGTAACAGAACTGTACTCACAAGTTTGGGTAGTAAATAGATCTGCCCAGGCCAGCAATGCATGCTTGTGTGTGCACCAAATGTTCTTTCTCTGGCTTTGCTCATAACAAAAATCCAAAATTGTTTTAGCAGCTTTATTCCTCTATACAATTAATGTAAATATTTGTTCTCAAAGTGTAATTTAAATAAAATATAATCATTAATCAGCTAAAATGATATGATAAGTTATAAGAGATAAATGCTAGATAACCATGTCATGTATAGAAAGTCAGGTTTGTTTATCATTAATGTAGTATTCATGAAAGTAGCAACACTACAATCAAAATTTATGAGATGCACCATTCAAGAATGATTTAAGTGAGAAGAATGAAATATGGATAAATAAAGATACAATTAAATATTTTAAAATGCAGATGGTATTATAGAGGGAAGGGAGGGAGGGAGGGAGGGAGGAAGGAAGGAAGGAAGGAAGGAAGGAAGGAAGGAAGGAAGGAAGGAAGGAAGGAAGGAAGGAAGGAAGGAAGGAAGGAAGGAAGGAAGGAAGGAAGGAATAATGGAATCTTATATCTTGCATATTTTCCTCCAGAACAAATATTTGCAACAAATGGAATCAATTAGATAATTTAAATTCTTTCCTATTTATCATCATTCTGAACATTTTTTTTAAAGCAGTTTTCATATCTTGGTTCCTCAACGTGTAGATCATTGGGTTGAGCATTGGAGTAATCACACTGTATATCACAGCTATTACTTTGTTCAGGTCAAAGGATGAACGGGTGGTTGGACTTACATACATAAAAATAACAGTTCCATAATATAATGAAACAACAGTCAGATGAGAGGCACATGTGGAGAAAGCCTTGTGACGACCATGTGAAGATGGTATTTTCAATATAGTTATACCAATATAAATATAAGAAATAATGGTGCAGAGAAAAGTACTCAGAATCACCATTGCTGAAAGCAAGAAGGTAATCTGCTGTATCAATGATGTATCAATACAAGCCAGTTTTAATAATGGTGGAATATCGCAAAAGAAATGATTGATTATGTTTGTCCCACAAAATGGTAAATTTATTACCATAATGGAAGCTATCAATGGAGCTACACAACCACTTATCCAGCAAACAATCACAAAAATAATGCATATTCTTCTATTCATGATTATTGGATATCTGAGTGGGTAGCATATGGCCATGTATCGATCATAGGCCATCACTGCAAGAAGGAAACATTCAGCTGACCCAAAGAAAAAGAAAAAGTAGGATTGCAAAAGGCAGCCAACTAAGGAAATTAGGTGCACATTCATCAAAAGTATGGAAAGCAATTTAGGGACAGTTGAAGAAGTATACCCTATATCCAGTAACGATAAATTTCCCAAAAAGAAGTACATAGGGGTTTGAAGATGGTTATCTGTATTAACAGTTATGATGACGATGATATTACCAGCCACAGTAAGGAGGTACATAGTAAGAAAGACAAAAAAGAGAGCAATTTCTACCTTCCTCGTATTAGGGAAGCCCAAAATAAAAAACATAGTTATGCTCTGGTTCTGAGGTTCGGTAGAGGACAGCATCTGCAAAATGTAAGAAGAGATATAAGCCAGAAACACTGTGGTTATTGTTTTAATAAATTAACTAAATTTAATAAAATAATATTATTGATCAATTAATATTTTATTTAATTATTTAATAAATTAATTAAAACATTCAAGACTTTTGCATTTTCGCCTAATAAAATTTGCATTTTAAGTAATGTATACTGAACTGAGAAGCAATTGTTTGGAAAAGTGTAAAATGTATGCACATGTATACACATTTCCTACATACTGCATTCCATGCAATTCATTACAGATACATCGTCTAATGATACATTTTCTATATACATCTTCTGCACTGGAGATAAATTCCCTGTGTGTCTAATCACACTTCAACAAATAAACTTGGAGGGAAGTGTGCAGTGGGGTGCCCCAGGGCTCTGTTTTGGGCCCAGTGCTCTTCAACATCTTCATCAATGATTTAGATGAGGGGATAGATGGGGAATTCATCAAATTTGGAGACGACACCAAGCTGGCAGGAATAGCCAATACTCCAGAAAACAGGCTTAAGATGCAGAAGAATTTCAACAGACTTGAACATTGGCCACTATCTAACAAAATGAAATTCAATCATGAAAAAAGTAAGGTTCTACATTTAGGCAAGAAAAATGAAATGCATAGGTATAGTATAGGTGGTACCCTGCTCAATAATAGTAACTGTGAGAGGGATCTTGGAGTCCTAGTGGACAATCACTTAAATATGAGCCAGCAGTGTGCTGCAGCTGCCAAAAAAGCCAACAAATTTCTAGACTGCGTTAACAGAGGGATAGAATCAAGATCATGTGAAGTGTTAATATCATTTTATAATGACTTGGTAAGACCACAGTTGGAATACTACATCCAGTTTTGGTCGCCATGATATAACAAAGATGATTAGGGGACTGCAGGCTAAAACATATAAGGAATGGTTGCTGGAATTGGGTATGTCTAGTTTAATGAAGAGAAGGACGAGGGGGGACATGATAGCAGTGTTCCAATATCTCAGGGGTTGCCACAAAGAAGAGGGAGTCAAGCTATTCTCCAAAGCACCTTAAGGCAGGACAAGAAACAATCAAGGAGAGAAGCAACCTAGAACTAAGGAGAGATTTCCTGAGAGTTAATCAGTGGAACAGCCTGCCTCCAGAAGTTGTGAATGTTCCAACATTGGAAGTTTTTAAGAAGAGACGGGATGACCACTTGTCTGAAAGGGTATAGGGTTTATTGCCTGAGCAGGGGGTTGGACTGGAAGACCTCCAAGGTCCCTTCCAACTTTATTATTATTATTATTATTACTTTTCTGTTCTGTTTTGTTCTGACCCATTCCATTCCATTCCATTCTCTGCTGTTCTATTCTGTTCTGTTCTGTCCAAACTATTGTAATTCTTTTTTGCAATCATTAATAAATTGTCAAATGAACTGACAGCCCATTGATTTAAATATGTTTAAAGCATATCAAATTTTACTGTTTTGAAGGAAGGAGGACTTTCCATGGAGTGAAGGAAGTGAAGCAAATAAAAAAAGAAAATATATCCCCCGTTCACTACATTTTCCCCCTCGTATTTAGTATGAGAGGTCAAATATTCACTCTATATTAAGATCCCTGAAAATGGAAAGTTAAAATCTTACCTCATAATCTTAAAAAGATCTCTTTGGGGTTGTTGAGGACTGAGTTTTATTTTGTGGTGTTTGAAGAAATGTTGCATTATGAAATATGAGCATAATACTTATAAACAGACACATTTTAATGAAGTTACTTCTTAATGAGTTCAGCAGTTAAATTAGGGATGACAGAATTTCTGGCAGGAAAGATTACTTTTCTTTTTCTGGCCAAAGAAAGTGAGCACTGGCACTGAGGCTAAATAGAATTAGCTACAGTAACATCTCTACGGAGATTATCAATCTCTTGGGCTTTAATTTAGATTAAGTAAGAAGAAATATATATTTTTAAACAAACTTTAGTAAAAGTAGTTTAGTAACAAATATGTTCCCCAATGACAATGACAACAGCCAATAATTAAACTCTACAGAAGGTGCATTGATCAGGAGTCTAAACCAATAGAGAATCTATTGCTTTAGTAACATCGACATTAAAGTTTTGTTGATTCAAAATGTTTTATTTTTGATAGCATTTTAATATTTATTATTATTATACATTAGTATACATACTTCCTGATAAAAATAATAATGAAATGGGTATGCTTTGTAAAGCCAGTTGATATTTGTACTGAAAGTATACAAAAACAATACAATTTGAGACAGGTTTTTCAGTGAAAGGCTGAAAAATCATTCTGTAAGTTGCAAGATGTCTTTTTGTTTGCTCAAGACAGAGCAGGCTTTTTTTTTTTTTTTGCCTCCTTAATATTTTGGATGGAATGTCTTTAAGTAGTTAAATTTGCTTCCTTTTTACCTTCAATAGTTTCTATTTGCTTTTTAAATATGACATTTCTTGTTTTGTTTTGTTTTTTATCTTACATAGTACTGATAATTGTCTTCTTTATGAATATCTTGAGTTTATTTTATGGGCATATTGGATATTTGAAAAATCCTCTTAGTTTTTTTTTAATTATTATTATTTTGCATTTGGTCTCTTTCCTTTTATTAATGTTACATTGTGGCATCCTTTACATTCCCCTAAAGACTGCAAAAAATTCAGTTCCTTCATTTTAACCAGCATTATTTGATAGGGCAGAGTTGAGTAGTCCTACAAAGCAATGACATTATAAAATGAAGATTGAGCTGTTGAAATAAAATGTTGATCCAGGCAGCTGCCCAGATTGTATAGTGGATAGCATTGTCAAAAACGTTTGATTGTCAAGAGAACAAGATCTATTTTTCAAGATACAATATCCCTGTTTCTTATATTGCCATTCTAGAAACTAAAATCATTTCTGTGATGACCTTGACATTCTGATAATTCTTTATTTGTTCACAGCAAACTGTCTGCACCTAAATCAGGAAGGAGAATCGTGATGTTATCTTCCTAAATTTTCTATCATAGAACCAATTAGAATGTCTTAAAGATTTTAGCCAATAACTCTGAAACCCCTTCAAATGTGGTCCTTAAAACTATATTTTTACATATGTTTTCATGTGCTGACTTGAGCCAATCATGTAGGTATTATTTATACAGCAAACATCTTGAGCATTATACATTCAATTTAGCCTCATTGGGATGGTCACATGGTTCTCATCCATGGTGAAAACATCTATATATTTTCCTGTCTCTATGATTGAAAATTAGCACCTCAGGTAGTACTGAACTCTTTTCCTTTTAAACTGTGTATCATAAGTATTCTCTGGTGTAGCCCATTTTAGAGAAAACATATTTTACAAATAAAACTTCTGATGTGTTTTGGAGAGTTTTGAAGTATTTAAAACTCTCTAAAACTTTAAAGTGAGGCTTTAATCAAATTACCCAATTTCTGAAGTGGTCTCTGAATATATATTTTTTTCTATTTTTCTAATCTGATTACCTAAGTAATATAGTTTTGAATCAGTTTACCCTATTCTTGGATATCACAGCAAATTTTCCAGACATAAAATCAGCATATATAAAAAGAATTTGAAGGCAAACATATTTTAAGACAAAATAAAATAATAATATGCACAATAGTTTAGAAATAAATCAATTTGATAATCTTTAGATTAAAGACCAAATCATTTTTTTTTACTTCCAACAAGATGTGCTTACAGATGGAATTCCTTGGATAAATCAAGTTCTTTCTTCCTGATCCTTATTCTGAAGATTATTCTTGTCAAGGCTGTTTTCATATCTTGGTTCCTCAATGTGTAAATCATTGGGTTGAGCATTGGAGTAACCACACTGTATATCACAGCTATTACTTTGTTCAGGTCAAAGGATGAACGGGTGGTTGGACTTACATACATAAAAATAACAGTTCCGTAATATAATGAAACAACAGTCAGATGAGAGGCACAAGTGGAGAAAGCCTTGTGACGACCATGTGAAGATGGTATTTTCAATATAGTTATACCAATATAAATATAAGAAATAATGGTGCAGAGAAAAGTACTCAGAATCACCATTGCTGAAAGTAGAAAAATAATCTGCTGTATCTGTGATGTATCTATGCAAGCCAATTTCAACAATGGTGGAATATCGCAAAAGAAATGATTAATTACCTTTGGTCCACAAAATGGTACGTTTATTAACATAAGGGCAGCTACCAAAGGAGACAGACAACCACTTATCCAGCAAATAATAACAAAAATAACGCATATTCTTCTATTCATGATTATTGGATATCTGAGTGGGTAGCATATGGCCATGTATCGATCATAGGCCATCACTGCAAGAAGGAAACATTCAGCTGACCCAAGGAAAAAGAAAAAATAAGACTGTGAAATGCAGCCTACCAAGGAAATTGTATGCACATTCATCAATAATATGGAAAGCAAATTAGGAACAGTGGAGGAAGTATACCCTATATCCAGTAAAGATAGATTTCCTAAAAAAAAGTACATAGGGGTTTGAAGATGATTATCTGTATTAACAGTTATAATGACGATGATATTACCAGCCACAGTAAGGAGGTACATAGTGAGAAAGACAAAAAAGAGAGCAATTTCTACCTTCCTCGTATTAGGGAAGCCTAAAATAAGAAATGTAGTTATGCTTTGGTTCTGAGGTTCTGTAGAGGACAGCATCTGCAAAATGTAGAAAGAGATACAGCAACTGCATTTATAGTTTTAATATCCCAATTGATAAATTAGCAAAAACATTTAAGACTTTGGGGTTTTCCCCCTTTCCTTCTAATATTTACATCTGTTTGGTAATGTGCACTTAGTAAAGAAGGAATTCTTTGGAAATGTACAAACTATATTGTATAAAGTATACCTTCTACTGATAGATGTTATTTTTCCAAAGTATTCTACTTTTTGAACTTATTAAAACTCCAGATGGACCAATATCCCATTGATTTATTTGGTATTAAGGTATATCTTGCACTATAAATATTAGTTCTATGATATGTAGTTACCTGATATAGCCTATAATAAACTTAATTAGACAACTATGTAAATACATATAAGAAAATATAATTCACCTGGAATGCAATAAAAATGTAAAATTGAAATTGCTGTGGGAAGGCCATTTCTTCTATCTACTTAGACTTGTGCCATCCGTTTGCATGACATGAAGCTTCACATGACAAATGTTAATGCTTGAGTGTATATTGTACATCATTAAATATCCAGAAATGGCATTTTTTTAAGAAAAGAAGGCCATAGTTCAAGGTTTAGTTTTAAACAACTGTTCAAACAAGAGTTCTTTAGAGTTCTTCTTTCAAGGGTAATTGGGAAAAGTTTATGATATCTGCATCGGTTTCATGATGTTAGACGGAATATATGAAGCTTTTTCCTAAACTATATTTCTATTTATTAAATTTATAAACCATCTTCCTTCCATTCATAAACTCCTATTGGTAGATGTAGTATATCCAATGAATTCAATTTGAAATGCTTATCCTGCTTAGGAGGATAATTGTGATTATGCTTTCAGAATAAAAGCATAGAAAATATATATATTGTTTATCAGGTGGAGAAATTCCCTTTCACATTAGGTTTTAGACTATTCACTTTAGATTTGTTGAATTATTTGACTATCTTCTTCTTCTTATATGTTGTTTTATTTCTCAAACATTGGAAATACTGTTTATATAAAACAATGAGTTTAGATGGCTACTAATAAATGTTCTTATGAATCCATCTGAAAGAACTAATGTTTCAGTTCAGATGTATTATGCACATGGCTTCTTTTCAGCTAAGTATATAAAGAATAGCAAATTTAGTAGTTAAAGTTTTGCTGTACTATATTCATACTTGGATATACCTAGTTGTGGTGTATGTTGAAAATATAACATTTAAATAAATTGTATTTACCAGTTCATCTTTAATTGACTTAGGATTTCAAATTTGGGTTAGAGGGGGGAAATGGAGTGATAAAATGAATTAAATTAAGTATTATTTATTCATTTATATATTTATAATATTATTATTATATTTATATTTACAACTCTTCAAGTATTGGAAGACATGATAGCTGACTTCCAATACTCGAATACCTGTCACAGGAAAGAGGGAGTCAATTTATTGTCCAAAGCAGCCGAGAGCAGGACAAGAAGCAACAGATGGAAGCTCATCAGAGGAAGATCCAACCTGGAACTAAGGAGAAATTTCTTGACAGTGAGAACAGTTAGTCAATGGAAGAACTTGTATCCCAAAGTTGTGGGTGCTCCATTGCTGGAGGTTTTCAAGGAAAGTTTTGACAACCATTTGTCCAGGATAGAATAAGGACTTCTGTCCTGGGCAAGGGGTTGGACTAGAAGACCTCCAAGCCCTATGATTCTATGATTTACAGTCAGAGACAAAATTATATTCTATATTTTGATCATTGAAAACAAAAAGCTAAGAAACTCACCTCAAAAAACATCATTGGATCTAGTACCAAATTGCTTCATTTTATATTGAGAATTGGTAAAACATGAATCACAAACATAATACATATAAGCGGTTATCCTAACATGTATATCCTGATCTGCTGAATTAGAGACAATTATATTTTTGAAAAAAGTTGTCTTGTCTTCTTTTTATTCCCCAGGTAAATTTATTTACAGTAAAATCCCTAAGAAGTTGTAGATCCCTTGGGTTTTAGTTGAGACCAAATGAAAATAAAATGTATTTACATCAAAGAGTTGAAAAAAATGGCAGTTTGATCATTAGCTTAGCAGGGGTGTCTACAGTGAGGTCCTACCCACTTTAACACATGTACTTATAACACATATAAAAGTGGCAGGATTGTGATTCTATGATCATGGTTGCCATCTTGAATTATTTTGGTCCATCGAATATTTTGAGATATTTCCATTATAAAAAAATAGAATATTTCCTAATAATAGACACATTGGCTTATTACAAGAATCTAATGATGTGTGTTTGCCAGATCCTGAGATCAATAATATCAGTAATCATATTTTATTCTGAGCACTTAAAATGTTCTAAAGCATCAATAGTCTTTGTTGACTATTTAAAAAATAGAAAGTAAACAAAATTGTGTGAAATGAATATTTTGAATTTGCAAATAACCAGGAAGTGGTTATTTTGCTATAAGAGGCAAGCTATGGATATGCAAAAACTAGATAATTATCCACAAAAGCAACTATTACCAAAGGTCTCATCATAATGAACCAAATGAACCAATAACCATTCTTGAAACATCAGATACTAATTAAAAGATGAGCACAAGCAAAACTTCAGGTTCAAATGTCTCTCAACCAAAATTATAAATGTTTTGAAGATTAACTTTTACACTTTTACAATATAATGAATTCCATATTACAGGGAGCTAAAATGCCTCAATCTTAGAAGAAACCCAATATTGCTCTATTGTCAAAGGAAAGTCAGAATGTCTCTTTGACAAAAAAAAAAAGGCCAATTTCACTATTAAACACCATCAAACATCCACATCTGCCTATCCAGGTCCCTGGTAAGGACTCAATAGGTAGACAAAAATGCCAAACCCAGTTTGAACATCAGGCTACTGTGCGATGATCAATTAAAATAATAATATGAGAGTTCCGGTCTTGCGCCATAGCACCTGGTCACAGGATCATGGACCTCCGCACCCCGTGACTAGTTTCACCCTGCCAGGAGACCCTAAATGGGTCTAAGTCACCCCGGAGAGGTGGCGAAGAAAGAAGGGTGCCCTGACGACTCTGGAATGACAGCGGTCATTTTGTTTAGTTCAGGGGAAGCCTTCTAATCTGATGGGAGAAAGGCTGGTCACATCCTGTTGATCAGCCCAAGCTACTTGCAGCCGAAGTCCAAAGGCACTAACCAGCACAACAGTGAACAGCATGCTTGAAACTGGGTGAAGAATTTGATCTTTTCTCTCCTTTTTATATTTAATTTCCTGGAAAACTTCCCCAAGAAGCAAAAAAGCCTCCCAAAGTGAGAACGGGGGGGGGGGGATTGCCTCACCCTCCAAAAGAATAGATAAAGCTTGTAAAGGGGCCCTATAGTAAGAGGAATAAGATATATAAGTAGTATAATACTTTTAGAATATATGAAATGTTAAAAGTTGAGAGGGTCTATTTAAATGAAAAGTTTGGATATTTAAAGATAATGAATTTTGAGAAAATTATGACTGATAAGAGTGGTCTGAATACTGAGGGGAAACTAAGCTTCAATAAGAATCTTGAAAACAGGACATATAATAATTTAATAAGATGACTTTTATAAATACAATGGAAATAAGCTGATTAAAAACATGTTCCATGTTGATGTTATTATCATATGCATAAATATTAAAAAAAATGTTTATATTCAACTTGGTTTGTACTGAAAATATTAAGAATTATATTTGTTTAATGTAGACAAAGGAGAATATTACAGGAAGAAGAGAGGATCAAGAAATATATTACCAACATATTGATTAATTGTAGAAATTAATTATCATTGATTGTTTTAACTATATGAACCCAGACAACACACTGTTCATGAAGCACTAAAGATTGTTATTGTAAAAAATTAATAATAATAATAATAATAATAATAATAATAATAATAATAATAATAATAATAATAATAATAATAATAATAATAATAATAATAATAATAATAATAATAATAATAATAATATAATTAACACCAGAAGAAGGGTACAAATACTTAGAGGTTTTAGAAGCTTCTGACCTGTTGCACAACCAAGTCAAGGAAACTATTTCAACAAAATACATAAAGCCAGTCCAGAAAATCATGAGATCAAAGCTGAGTGGAGGAATTATCATAAAGGCAATTAACACCTGGCAGTGCCTGTAATACAATACTCAGCTGAAATAATTGATTGAACTTAGCTAGAACTTGATATCTTGGATTGAAAGACAAGAATACTAATGACAATGCATCATGCTCTGCACCGAAAAAGTGATGGTGCATTGAAAGATCTGCAAGAAATGCCATTTGTCTGCAAGCAAGAACTATGGGTTCATAAAACAGAGAATAATAGAAAATGAAGAAGCTAAAGTGTTCTTTAGAATTCAAACAGACAGTGACCTGCCACATAACATGCCAGACTTAACAACTGTCAATAAGAAAAACAAAAAAGCTTAGATATTGGATGTTGCTGCACCTGGAGACAGCAGAATAGACAAGAAAGAAATGGAGAAATAACAAAATATAAAGACCTATTAATAGAAATAGAACAACTTCCAATTCTGAATTATTGCAATCCATAATTGTACATTGTACATAATTGTACATAATTGTACTGTGGTTACCATATATAAAATAAATCTTCCGTATGTCTTTTCTGATTGACTGTCCATAAAGCCCAATGAAAAGAGTTCTGTTTTCAGTCTGCCATGATACTGTAAAATGTCTCTTAAAGTTTTTCATATTTCTAACATAGGTTTGAGGTGCCTTCATACATCTTTGATAATTTCTTTGGTGCCATATACCAATGATACATCATTTTATAAAAATTCTCTCTTAAATTATAATTATTATAACTTATAATACAATGTCAATTTAATCCCAAATCCTCTGTGATTTATCCATCTATAAATTATAAGCAAAATTAATACCCAATTTTATCATGCAATCTTTAACTTGTCCCTCTTCCATAAATCTTAACAAAAATTTATACATTTTAATGTGTTCTTCATAACTCATTTTATGTGTTCATGTGTTTATCATTTCTACATAGTTCATTTTCACATTCTGTCTTACATTTTTCAGTTCCAGTTACCTTTTTATCTACGTTAAATCTTTCTCTTAATTGTGTAAATGAAAAGTTCATCTTAAATTCTGTAACTTCCTGCATTAATACATTTTGATTATTTCTGTCTGATGTTTCTTTTCTATAGAATGCTTGCTGTGCTGAGACGAACAGAGTTATTTTCAGGCATAACCTGAGGTGATAATCTATATAATTATGGAACTATGGTACTAATATAGTATGTAATTTTAATATATCTGTACATTCTCTTTGTTCTGAAGAGAATTCGGACACTAAATGTTTGAATCAGTTCTGAGATGTGCCTGGATTTTTATTGGCTATTCCTGTTAAAAAAGGGTGATTGGTTCTTTCTTCACAATGAACACTCTTAACTAAGTTTGAAATACAATTAAAACTCAAATATCCACACTAGACCTAATTTTCATCCATAATACAACTCAGCTATAATAATACTTGTTAGATTAGTACAGATTCTTTTGAAGTAATAAAGACATTTACAGGAAAATCAGAAAGTTTATTAATTAAAATTAATTACATAATAAAAATATTTTTTTTTTGAGAAAAACATTGTTACTAGTTTGCTGTAAAATAAATGTGGCGAAATCTTGTGACATACATAGAGTGTGTAACATCCTTAAATTGATCACCATTATTAGACCTAATTGTGCCCACAATATAAGTCAATTGTTTAACCACATTTCATTACTAGTTTTGTTTATAATTCTAGAGTGAGTATTTCAATATCTTAGAAACAATTATATAGGCTAAAAACCTAGGAATTGTAAATGAATTTTAAGTTATCTATATGTTGTCTGTATAAATAGTGAGGTGAGAGGAACAGGTGGAGAAGGCCTTACTTTTCTTATGTCTGAATTTTCTTAAATTTGTCCTTACAACATATATGTAGAATACCCAAATGAGGCCAAATGTTAAGATGAGCACAAAGGCACTAGCCAAGATGACTTGTATTTCATTCTAGTAGGTTTTTTCAGAGACAAGCATAGTAAAAATCCAAGGGGAAAAGTAGTTTCTTCTGACCACAAGGATCAATGGAAATTGAAAGCTATAAACTGAAAGCCAGAAGATTACTTTCTGTCAAAATTGACAATGCTCCAATAATCTTGAAATCCTTCTTTGATAATCATGTTAATGGAGGATACTTGGCATGGATTCAGATGCCATTTCTTTTTATTCTTTGACCTGCAATTTCAATTAATCTGGTATTCAATAAGGGATTAGTAGGATGGGAGTAGTGATGAAGGATAATATTGCTATTACCTGGGCATCCAGGTAGAAGTATTACCTGGAATAAGCAAAACAGGAAACAGAACAGAGCATCTTGGAAATACAGATTTTGTAAGTCTTGCTACTTCCCGATCACTTATAACTGTCTTCCTTTCTTCTGAGCACATGTAAACAAGCAGCTAATTCACCTTTCATTTCCCATTTTCCTGCTTATATTCAAGTTCTGCCATCTGAGAGGAAAAGGTTCCAGCACAATTAATCACTGTAATGTCCATTTCCTTTGAAGGATATGTACTCTGCCTAATTCCTAACCAAAGCATTTTTTTCTATAACTGTAACAGTCAGTTTAGTCTTGTGGTTAAGGCACTGTGATAGGAAGCAAGAGACTGTGAGTTCAAGTCCTGCTTTAGCCATGAAAGGTAGATGGGTGGCCAGTCACTCTCACTCAACCCACCTCACCTCACAGAATTGTTATTATGGGGAAAATAGGAGGAGGAAGGTGTGTTGGATATGTTCCATAACCTTGAGCTATTTGTAAAAATAATAAAGGCGGGATACAAATAAATAAATAACAATACAAAAGTACTGGGCAGCTAAAGAGGCATGTGACTTTAATATTTTTCCTGTTTGCTAATTTTCCATTTTGTTAGGGAATCTTTAAACTGAGCCACATGTATTTAATATTTTTCACATCACAGCAATCCACTCCTAGAATATTATTTATTTAGAAGTTGTTTAGTGTCCTATATGCTTTAAAAAGGAAAAAAATGTTCATTACTGCTTTTTTCTTAAGAATTGTTTCCTATTCAGCTCAGGTCGCAACAAAATAATGTAGCATT
Organism: Azemiops feae; assembly: GCA_023970755.1. NCBI lineage: Eukaryota > Metazoa > Chordata > Lepidosauria > Squamata > Viperidae > Azemiops > Azemiops feae. The sequence goes on along the minus strand of JALGBA010001050.1, from coordinate 103,595 downwards.
TGGGAAAAAAGAGACAACCCAGCAATCCAGCACTGGAAGATAAGATACAGAAGATCTCCACGGCTACCATATATTTTCCTTGGGCACTCAAGTAAGTGGGGACAAATGTGAACCAAACACTACAAAATACCAACATGCTGAACGTTATAAGTTTGGTTTCATTAAAACTACTTGGCAATTTGCGGGCAAAGAAAGCCACAGTGAAACTGACTGTTGCCAGGAAACCCATGTAGCTCAGGACACAATAAAACATGACTGGGGATGACTCATTACACTTCAAAACAATCACTTCAGGTACTGACTGCATGTCCATATCTGGGAAAGGAGGAGAAGTTGCCATCCACACCAGAGAGATGCTTACTTGAAGAAAAGAGCAAGAAAGAACAATTGAGCAAGCCAGGCTGTTCCCTACCCATTTTTTGAGCCTGGATCCTGGTTGGGTTGCCATGAAAATGAGAACCACAGTGATGGTTTTTGCTAGCACACAAGAAACAGCCAATGTGAAGATGATGCCAAAGGCTATTTGCTGGAGAAAACATGTTGCCTTCTTTGGTTGGCCAATAAAGAGCAATGCACAAAGGAAGCACAGTACAAGGGAAATAAGAAGCATGTAGGAAAGGCCACGGTTGTTGGCTTTCACTATCGGAGTATTGTGATACTTCAGAAATATTCCTAGTATCATAATTGTTGCCAATGAAAATGAAATGGCACTTGTGCCTAAACTGATACCCAAAGGTTCTTCATAAGACAAGAAGCTTATCATTTTGGGAATACAGGTATTCCTATCTTCATTAGTATAGCAATCATCAGGGCATTTAATACAGTCAACCATGTCTACAAAAGAAAGATTTTCAAGTAAAATTATATTACATTCACTGCAGGAAGTTAAAGGAGGCATTGAGACAAAATCTGCTTTACTATTTGAAATCTGTACATATCCACCTCAAAGATGGGTGGAGTAAATTACCATACTAGCATTTTGTGAAGAATTCATTTGTAGAGACTAGAATAAAGGAAAAAGAATAAAATAAAGGGTCATGGAGAGGGGCAACAATATCTTAAGTGACTATAGAACAGAACAGCAAGCTAGATCTCTCTTCCTGCCCTCCATTCTTATTTTTATTTTCTTGACACAATGCAAATATATCATAAAGCACAAATTTGATACATAAGTGGTTAGCACTGAAGAGCATGGTTAGATACATGAACATGGCAGGGATTGTATGACCTATCTGTATATCTTCCATAAACGTTTACTTTGAAAATAAACTGTGTAGTTGTATATGCTAATGCTCACCTTTGTAGTGGGATATTGATCCTTTGGGGCATGTAATGCAATCATAGCAACAGAAGGGTCTCCCTTCTTTCCTTTTTTTTCTAGATCCAGGTTGGCAATGGGCATTACAGAGGGAAAGAGGCAATGTCTGTCCATCAATGAAGAAAAAAGAAGTTAATTGCGGGAATCTAATTTCATATTAATTCATTAAAAATATGTGGTACAATTTTCATCATTGTCAGGAGGACAGTAGTGGACCAAATCATGCAAGAACCAGGAGATCTGGCTACTTTGCTGTAGTTCCTACACTTGGGGATATTTTCCCTTCAAATATCAGATTATTTTGAAATGCTATGAAAATGTTGTGTGCCCAGGTTTGGGGTTCTGTTTCCTGCCTGTATTAACATCCATAGTAATAATTTTATTTGATGCCATGTGTATTTTTTTTGTACTATCTTAATTGTTTTTAATTATTTTTCTTTTTTGATATACTCTGCCCTGGATCACTTGTTGAGATGAGTTGATGAATTGTTCTTTTTTATTTTATTATTTAATTTATATGCCACCCAACTCTTTGTCCAGTGGGATGGTGAACTGTTCTATTAAAGGCTTGAGACTAGTTTGCATCAGAAAATCTAATCTAGCCAAATTTGATGTGAAAATCTTGTATCAAATTAAGCCAAGGTCTGCAGAAAGGAATTAAATCTCTCTGGAACTGAGATTTCTAGCTGAGCCTACTTTTAAGAATCATGGTATTTACCTAATGTTTTTTCTAGCCACTTTGAAGGACAGAATGCTTTTAAAATGAATCAAAGATAAATGTATTTTGTACAATACTTACTGTAGGTAAAATGCTTCATTTTCAGGTTTGGTATCCTAGAGTTTATAGTACAGAAATTATTCCATTTTATTCTGTTATTCTAATTATTCCATTTTATTATATTATTCTATTTACATAAAAAATCTATGCCCAATAATGCTTTGTTCTTCTTTTTTTTCCTCACTTGAAAATGATGTGATGCATTAAAAGAAACCTTAAACCCACAGGAGAGAATTTTGGTTCCATTGTCCAATGAAACAAGCCATAATTTACCTCATATTTCCTATGTCATATTTCCCACTAAGAATGATACAAAATAGGTTTGGGGGGGAAAGTCAGAAGTGCATTGACTGAATCAGTGACTAATTCAGGAAGATCTGTCTTGACCCTCAAATAGTGCCATCTAGTGAGATTTCTGCAATGCAGATTCTTCATACTACTCTCTGCCTTTTGGAACCAATTTCACCCTGGCAGGCTTTCCAAAAACCTGTAAAGACCTGACTTTTCCTACAAGTTTTGGGATGGTATGAAATGAACTGTAGGGAAACTTTATGGTTCTGATATATATGTGCTTCTGTGCTTTGTTGTGGATATGTTTTTTTTTAATGCTTTCTATTTTTTATTATTTTTTATTTTATATTATATTGTATTGTATTGAGTGTTATATAAAATGTCATTGTGTAAGAAATTTTATGAACTGGAATAGCCATAGCAACAAACCAGCCAATGAGAACTGTTTTTGATTAAGACACAGTATTACCTGTGTGAGGCATGTTATCCAGCCTAGGTCTGGGTGTGTCTTAGTCTTCTCTGTGTTTTTCTCTGATCTCCAAGTTAAGAGTTGTTGATGTTCCCCAGAGCTGAATGAAACTGTATGTATCATGTTTATATATATTTTATAGCTAAAGTTTTTCTAAACTATGCCTCCTGCTCATTTTGAATGTGTGCTTATTTTCTGGACTTATTTTTGCACTGGAAAGCTGTAAAACTCTTAAAAGGTTATGGGCCCAGATCCCAGCCAGCCCTTGCACACAGTTCAGACTGAAGAAAAAGATTGAGGCTCAGCACAGAGCTGTAATTAAGCTGAAGGACTGTCTGAGTTAAATTAAGAAAGAAAAAGGCAAAGACTCAGCTGAAGGCTTGCAAGATGGCTGTTGATTTAAAGGAGAGCTCTCTGCCTCGATTGGGACAAAATAATTATCTTATTTGGGGTGCAAAAATGGAATGCTTTCTGAAGGCTAAGGAGCTCTGGGATATTGTGATTAATCCACCCCAGAGGCAATTAGCAGCTGCAGATCAACAGATGCATGATAAGGCACTGACTTACATCATCTTAAGTGTGGAAGATGAACAATTCTTAAATGTAGCTGACTTAAAAACTGCAAAAGAAGTTTGGTTGAAGTTGAAAAGCATGCATGTGAGTCAGCATGCAATATAGTGCAATTATTGAGGCAATTGTACAGAGCCCGGCTGCTGCCACATGAGAGCATAGAAGAGCATTTGTTCCACATGCAGAAACTGTTTGTTGAATTAGAACAACGAGGAATGCAGATTCCTGAATCTCAGAAGGTGCTATTGGTACTAAATAATCTTGATGAAACATGGGTATTGTTTCAGCTGTTTTTGAATGTCGACCAGAACAGGAATTAAGTATAGAAGCGCTTAAGGCCTGTTTAATTTCTGAGGAACAGAAATTCCATTTTAGAAGAAGCCATGAGGAGAAATTCCTGAGGTGGGGTTCCAAGGAGCAGAGAGAGCAAAACAGCAGACTGACTGTCTACAGGGATCGGATTACATCTCAGCAGATATTTCCCAATAGGAAAGAACAGGAGAAAAAGAAATGTTTTATCTGTGGAGCTGAAACTCATTTAAAGAAAAACTGTTTACAAGGAAGAAACACAGCAAATGGACAAGCTGCTGTTGCAAAAGTTAGCTATTGTAATAGCAGAGACAAATGGTTAATAGATAGTGGGGCTAGTCAAACAATTGTTAATAATTCTAAGTTGTTTTCCAGATTGGATTCAACTGGAGGAGATGCAGTGGCCTTAGCAAATGGCCAGAAGCAAAAGTCATGGGGAAAGACAGTGTGCTGATTCCATGTCTGGAGGAAAGGTTTAATAATGTATTATGTGTGCCTGAAATGGAGCATAATTTACTGACAAACAAGGGTTTGAGACCACATTTGTAAATGGGAAATGTCTTATAAAAAGAAATGGGAGTGTATGTGCACAGGGCATAAAACAAGATAATTTTTATGTGTTGCATGTCTTAACATGACTTACATCATCTTAACATTCTTTCAACATGTAAAAAAACAAGAAAAAAGTGAAGGAAATGATTGGTCCATTAGTGGGTGAAAGTGGCAAGAAGGTGACAAGCAACAGGGAGAAAGCAGAACTATTTAACTCATTTTTTGCATCTGTCTTTACACAAGGGGAAAAAACAGACCAACCTACCAAAAATAGTGCCATAAAAAACAGAATAGAAACGCAAGTTAAGATAGGCAAGAAAGCGGTAAGTGAGCACCTGTCCAGCCTAGACGAGTTCAAATCACCAGGACCAAAATGGATTACACCCCAGGTTCTCAAGGAACTGGCAGGTGTGATCTCAGAACCATTGCACTATATTTTTCAAAGATCCTGGAGCACTGGGGAACTACTGGAGGACTGGAAAAGAGCTGATGTAGTTCCCATCTTCAAAAAAGGGGGAAAAATGGACCCAGGAAATTACAGACCTATCAGCCTGACCTCAATACCTGGGAAGATTCTGGAAAAGATAATCAAACAACGAATCAGCAAACACCTAGAGGCAAACAAAGTCATTACTAAAAGCCAACATGGGTTTGTCAAAAACAGATCATGCCAGACAAATCTTATTGCATTCTTTGACCAAGTGACAAAATTAGTGGATCAGAGGAATGCTGTGGATATAATTTACTTGGACTTCAGTAAGGCATTTGATAAAGTAGATCACAACCTACTACTTGATAAGATAGAAAAATGTGGGTTAGACAGCATCACCACCAGATGGATCCGTAGCTGGCTGACCGGCCATACTCAGCATGTAGTCCTCAATGGAACTGCATCTACATGGAGGGAAGTGTATAGTGGGATGCCCCAGGGCTCTGTTCTGGGCCCAGTGCTCTTCAACATCTTCATCAACGATTTGGACGAGGGGATAGATGGGGAAATCATCAAATTTGCAGATGACACCAACCTGGCAGGAATAGCCAACACTCCAGATACAGGAGGATCTGGACAGACTTGAACACTGGGCACTATCTAACAAAATGAAATTCAATGGTGAAAAAAGTAAGGTTCTACATTTAGACAAGAAAAACCAAATGTACAGGTATAATATAGGGGGTACCTTGTCAATAGCAGTAACTATGAGAGGGACCTCAGAGTCCTAGTGGACAATCACTTAAATATGAGCCAGAAATGTGCTGCAGCTGCCGAAAAGGCCAACACAGTGCTAGGCTGCATTAACAGAGGGATAGAATCAAGATCACGTGAAGTATTAATACCACTTTACAATGCCTTGGTAAGGCCACACTTGGAATACTGCATCCAGTTTTGGTCACCACGATGTAAAAAAGACGTTGAGACTCTAGAAAGAGTGCAGAGAAGGAGCAACAAAGATGATTAGGGGACTGAGGCTAAAACATATAGGAACGCTGCTGGAGTTGGGTATGTCTAGTTTAATGAAGAGAAGGATGAGGGGGACATGATAGCAGTGTTCCAATATCTCAGGGGCTGCACAAAGAAGAGGGAGTGAAGCTATTTTTCCAAAGGCGTCTGAGGGCAGGACAAGAAGCAACGGAATGAAACTAATCAAGGAGAGAAGCAACCTAGAACTAAGGAGAAACTTCCTGACAGTTAGAACAATTAACCATGGAACAATCTGCCTCCAGAAGCGGTGCATGCTCCAACACTGGAAGTTTTTAAGAAGAGACTGGACAGCCATTTGTCTGAAATGGTATAGGGTTTTCTGCCTGAGCAGGGGGGTTTGACTAGATGGAACCAAGGTCCCTTCCAACTTATTATTATTATTATTTTATTATTATTATTATTATTATTATTATTATTATTATTATTATTATTATTATTATTATTATTATTATTATTATTATTATTATTATTATTATTATTATTATTATTATTATTATTATTATTATGTGTGGAAGATGAACAATTCTTAAATGTAGCTGACTTAAAAACTGCAAAAGAAGTTTGGTTGAAGTTGAAAAGCATGCATGTGAGTCAGCATGCAATATAGTGCAATTATCGAGGCAATTGTGCAGAGCCCGGCTGTTGCCACATGAGAGCAGAGAAGAGCATTTTTTCCACATGCAGAAACTGTTTGTTGAATTAGAACAACGAGGAATGCAGATGCTATTGGTACTAAATAGTCTTGATGGAACGTGGGCCATCGTTTCAGCTGTTTTTGAATGTCGACCAGAACAGGAATTAAATATAGAAGTGCTTAAGGCCTGTTTGATTTCTGAGGAACAGAAACACCATTTTAGAGGAAGCCACAAGGAGAAATTCCTGAGGTGGGGTTCCAAGGAGCAGAGAGAGCAAAACAGCAGACTGACTGTGTACAGCACGGGTGTCAAACTCAATTTCATTGAGGGCCGCATCAGCATTGCGGTTGCCCTTGGGGGGGGCGGATGGGTGTGGTCAGGGTGGGTGTGGCCTACTGGGTGGGCATGGATGGAGTGGGTGTGGCCTACTGGATGGGCATGGCCAGCTCTACATCATTCGTGTCAAGGGGGCCTGGGCAGGAGTGGGACAGATCTGAGGGTCTCTGGCAGAAGGGGGTGGGACCAAGGCAAGTGCCAAGGCATGGTCCACTGGAGGAGCCTCCCCAGCATGCACCCAGGGGGCGGGGCTGACACGGCAGGGGCTGGTTCCTCGCTGTTTCCAGACGGCCTTGTGGAACTAAGACTGAATGCATTTCAGCATAGATGGCCACCACAAAATTGTACACTGGCTCCCGGCCAGCCTGGGCCAAGGGCCAAGGCAGTGGGGGCCGTTCCCTCACTGTTTCCAGGATAGTTTCGTGGGCCACATGAAACCACTTCGTAAGCCACATCCGGCCCCCGGGCCTTGTGTTTGACATGTTTGGTCTACAGAGATTGGATTACATCTCAGCAGAGAATTCCCAAGAGGAAAGAACAGGAGAAAAGAAATGTTTTATCTGTGTTGCAAAAGTTAGCTATTGTAATAGCAGAGACAAATGGTTAATAGATAGTGGGGCTAGTCAAACAATTGTTAATAATTCTAAGCTGTTTTCCAGATTGGATTCAACTGGAGGAGATGCAGTGGCCTTAGCAAATGGCCAGAAGGCAAAAGTCATGGGGAAGGCAGTGTGCTGATTCCATGTCTGGAGGAAAGGTTTAATAATGTATTATGTGTGCCTGAAATGGAGCATAATTTACTGAGTGTATCCAGTCTTGACAAACAAGGGTTTGAGACCACATTTGTAAATGGGAAATGTCTCATAAAAAGAAATGGGAGTGTATGTGTACAGAGCATAAAACAGGATAATCTTTATGTGTTGCAGGCACAAAAGGTTCCATGTGCCCAAACATTTGGTAATGTGGCACAGCATGATTCATGCATTCATCTCTTGCATAGAAAGCTTGGCCATGCCAGCTTCAGAGTGTTGCAAAGGATGCCAGAGTTTGCAGAGGGGTTAACCTTAAAAGGGGGTAAGGCATACTTAGACTGTGCAGTATGCAAATCACTGAAATCCAAGGTATTCCCAGTAAGCAAGAAGAGCACAAGGCAGACAACAAGATTTCTAGAGCTGGTACATGCAGATTTAGTAGGACCAATGCAAGCCAGCTTGGGAGGAGCCAGGTATGTGCTGGTCATTGTAGATGACCATAGCAGATTTGGGTTCTGCTATTTGCTGAAGAGCAAAACAGAGATGCTGCAGAAGTTCAACAATGGATGAGTTTCGTAGAAAGAAGATATAGGCAACAGATATGCCAGCTGCAAACTGACAGAGGTTCAGAATTCATGTCAGCAGGTTTTCAACAGTGGTTGGGGCTGCTAGGAATAAGACATAGACGCACAAATCCGTACACAGCAGCTGAGAATGACGTGGCTGAAAGACAGAATGGAGTCTTGCAGACCATGAAAGACTTACTGCTGGAGGATTCTGGCCTGAGCAGGTTGTATTGAGGCGAAGCCATATTAACTGCAAATTATTTGGTCAAGAGGCTGTGGAGTTCCTCTATAAATGATACTCCATATGCTGTGCTACATCGGAGAAAGCCATCTCTAGCATATTTAAGGATGTTTGGAAGCAATGCATGGGTGCATATTCCAAAGGCAATTAGGAAAAAAGGGCAACCAAAGGCTAGAAAGCTCAGGTTTATGGGCTATGAGCCTGGCTCAAAGAGCTATCGTTTTAGTGATGGGAGCAGAAGTATAGTAATTTCCAGATCTGCTAGCTTTGTAGAGCAGAACTGGTGCAGAACTGATGCCAATTCTGGGGATGATCCACTTAGTGATGGTGGCTCAGTTAGTGACCATGTCAGAGAAGCTGAAAAAGGATAAGAAAAGGAGTCAGAAGACGATGGCGACTCTGATGTGAAGCAGGAAAGGGTTGACAGTCAAGAGCAGTCAATGCCACACAGGTCAGAGCGATGGAACAAGGGGATTCCACCTGACAGGTATTCTGCTGGGAAAGTAAAGGTGTGTAATGTGTGGTATGAGCCAAGAAACTATCAGGAAGTATTGGCACTACCCAAAGTGGAGCAAGTGAAATGAAATCCATGGATGAACATAAAGTGTTTACCTCTATGACTTTGCTACAAGGCTACAAAGCTGTAGGATGTAAATGAGTATACAAAAAGAAAGTGTTACCCAACAGTGAAGTCCAATATAAGGCAAGATTAGTGGCACAGAGGTTTTCGCAGAAGAAAAATGTGCACTATGATGAGGTATTTGCACCAACGGTAAAAAGTGAAACTATAAGGTTGGCACTAGTGTTGGCAACGGCACATGGGCATAAAATGTGGCACTTTGATATAACCACAGCATTCCTCAATGCAGAGTTGGAGGAAGAAATTTACATGGTTCAAGTACCATGGTATGAAAGTAAAAGGCCTGGCACTGTGTATAAACTGAACAAGGCCATTTATGGGCTGAAGCAATCAGCCAGAAACTGTAACATCTGTTTACTTGTGGCATTGAAGGGTCTTGGGTTCAAGAGTTGTAAGGCTGATGGTTGCATATATACTGCAAGGTTCCACAGTGGAGATTGCCAATTATTAGCATTTGTGGATGATCTTTGCTTCATTGCAAAGGATCTGGCACAGGTGAAGGAATTTGCTAATCAATTGGAGAAAACGTTTGAGTTGAAATGTCTGGGTGAAATAAAAAACTATCTTGGTGTAGAGATACAAAAAACTGAGAAAGGTGGCTATGTTCTCAGTCAAAGAAGGAAAATTGAACAACTGTTTGAGAGATACAACATGAATGATTGTAATTCTGCTCCAACACCTATGAGCATAGATTTTCACAACACTTTGGGCGAGGACAAAAGTGAAGCCTGTGATCAGGAGATATATCAGTCAGCAATAGGAAGCTTGTTATATCTGTCACAGTGGTCCAGACCAGACAGCTTGTGCAGTAAACATCTTAAGTCGCTTTACTGCCGCACCAACACAATTGCATTGGATGGGTATGAAGAGAATTCTCAGGTATTTGAAGGGAACTGTGAATTTGAGTCTTCAAATACAGGTCTCTGAAGAATTGAAGTTAAAATGTTATGTTGACAGTGATTATGCCAATGATGTGCAAACCAGAAAGTCCAATTCTGGGTTTGTGGTATTATTTGGAGGAACTTTGATTGGATGGAAGTCCAGAAAACAAACAACTGTAGCTATTTCTACTGCAGAGGCAGAATTTATTGCTCTGTCTGAACTTTGTTCAGAGATAACCTGGTATGTACAGCTGTTAAAGGATTTAAGTATAGAAGTTAATTAAAGAAACTATAACAGTATTTGAAGATAATGCTGCTTGCATTAAAATGGCAACAGGTGACAGAGTGAAAAGTAGAAGCAAGCATGTGGACATTAAGTATTGTAATGTCAGAGAAGCCATCAAAAGTAAACTAATTCACTTGCTTCATTGTTCTTCAGATGACAATTTGGCAGATGTAATCCAAGCCATTGGGTGGAGTACACCATGGGAAGAGTATTAAATTATTTGGTTTTATGTCTATTCCAGTCCATAAAGGGAGGAGTGTCACTGTGTAAGAAATTTTATGAACTGGAATAGCCATAGCAACAAACCAGCCAATGAGAACTGTTTTTGATTAAGATACAGTATTGGCTGTGTGAGGCATCTGATCCAGCCTAGGTCTGGGCGTGTCTTAGTCTTCTCTGTGTTTTTCTCTGATCTCCAAGTTAAGAGTTGTTGATGTTCCCCAGAACTGAATGAAACTGTATGTATCATGTTTATATATATTTTATAGATAAAGTTTTTCTAAACTATGCCTCCTGCTCATTTTGAATGTGTGCTTATTTTTTGGGCTTATTTTCGTGCTGGAAAGCTGTAAAACTCTAACATAAAATGTGTTGCTATACAAATCTGTTAAATTAATAAATAAATAATTTTTCAAGATTCGTAAAATTTCACCTCTGTATTGAATGGTATTGAATAAAGTGATAACAAAAAAGAGAGAAATAGACAAAGACAAATCCTTGTCATTCATCTTGCTGAAATATGAATATGGAAAATATGTAAAATATTTTCAGTTAATTCCTACCTGGTTAAACCAGCTGTGCCATATCATTGCATCTTTGTTAATGGTGAATGCTTCCTCTGGAGGAGATTGAGGATCCACTTTTCCAACTTCCATTCCAGTGAATGATTGATTTGGAAATATAACCCAGTTGATGATGTCCAGTTCTTGAACAAGTTCCCTATTCTGATCAAAGAAAATCTTTTCACCAGCACTGTTATTAAATGATACAGATCTCATAAAATGGAATATCTAGATCACAAAATAAAATAGTTTTAGGAAGTTTGCATATAATATCTGTACAATTATTAATGTGGTTGGCTTTTGTTATGATCTTATGTATGTCCATTATTTATTAGATTTACTCTAACTGCTCTCTTCAAAAGACTCTGGATGTCTTACAACATATCCAATATTCAATTAAAACAATTGCAGCATAACAAAAATTATAACAGCCCCAACAGGAAAAGAACAGTCAAAAACATTATACAGAGTAGATGTACATACTAAACCTAGGCCTAAATCAGAACCAAGACATAAGAGCCTCCTGAATCACATTACTGAGGCTCTGATGACCAGGTTTATAATAAGGAATGTTACATTCCCTCCCAAAAATAGATAGATGAACCAAATGTTAAATTCCCTCCCAAAAATAGATAGATGAACCAAAAACAAAGAAAAACAGTCATGTAATATTTCAGAGACTTAAGATTTCTTCTGCTCCAAACAATTCTGCTCAATTTAATGTAATTCTGCTTGATACTATTGAAAAGAAGTAACACTGGTTGATAATGTAAAAACAACAACATAATGGAATCATCTTTGAGTGATATGAAGTGGATTCATATCACTCAAAGATAATTTATTATGTTGTTTTTTATATTATATACCAATCTTATATTTTTATATTATATACCAATCAGTTTCATATTTCATAGTGCTTGAGGTTTTTCATTGTTTATGAATTGAATCTACCTTTTAAAGATTGCTACTAATACTATTCATTCATAACTTTTCAGTGTTTGCTTCAGCATATTTCTATTTTTATAATTGTGTTATAACTTATAACAATTCTATGAAGGAAAAACAAATGCCTTTTTTGGGAAAACTCTGGTACCAGTGTCTTTATTCAAAACTTCTCTTAAGGGGATTCTTATTATCCTTCTAATCTTTAATTAGTTCTCTGTGTGATAAATTTAATGATAGCATGATATTATTTATTAATATTTTATATCACTATTTCCTATAGATACATCTTCAGTGTGTGGGGAAAGTAATTCATTTTATCCATTTGATTTTACATTTCTTTTGCAGATGATAAATTCATTCTTTCCACACATACTGTTACCAAAACTAATCACAATTTCTCCCACATTTATTTTATACACAGTAATTGCTATGAAGGTGACCATCACTTCTATTTCCTAGAGGAAAATCTCTCAATACATGGACTAGACAACTGTTGAGTCCATTACCATCCAGAGCACAGGATTATGAAGCTTCCTTCCTTTTTGTCTCATCATAACCTTTCTTCCAGATGTGGAAGAATACATGGCTTGCAGAGCATGAGCCACAGCATACACAGCATTGTAGATGCTATAGCTGTGGCCTGTTACTCTTTTGGGAAAAACATGTTCAGGAAGGCTCCCTAACGTCTCCTCTCCACTGCAGATATTCTCCTTCTCATCTCCCAGATTAGAATCCTGAAATGCACATCCAAATGCATGACTCCAGAAATCCTTGATAAAACCATCTTCTTTTACAGCAGAAGGCTTTTGATCTTGAATATGTTGTTTGAATCCTTTCAGTTCTTTGGCATGAATTGTAAATGATATTGCACCATGGAAGTCCTGCAAATCCCAAGTTTTTTTAGTGATAAAGAACTTCAACTCCATCCCAACAGTCAGAATCCATACTTTTCCTTTTGGATTTCCAAATAATTCTCTAAAATCTGTATTTAGCAAATATCTCAAAAAGATCATGGAACGTGTATCTCCATTAAAAACCAAGACACTGACTTCATTATCCATTATTTTTTCATAAAATGCTACTACACAGTTGAAAAAAAATCCTGTATTGCCATTATAACATGAACTGCTGAACAACTCTATGAAGGCAAAACAAATGCCTTTTTTGGAAAACTCAGGAACCAGGGTCTCTATGAACCAGTCTAAGTTCATTCCATTTGCCACCAAGAATCCAATCCACCTCCAACTGAAATGTAGAAGTAAGTGGAGGATACCTCTATACTGATAAATTCCATTTGGAACCATTTGGTAGAAGGAAGGAAGATTGGTATCCCCTGCTTCAACTCTAGCAGATCCATACATGAACTGCCAAGAAACAAAAATAATGGAATTGTACAGCAGAATAATTTTAATAAGTCATAAGTATTTAAATAGCATAAATATTAATTGTACAACAGAAAAGACCAAAAACTTTCTGTTGAAAGATATTGCATTTTAGAGTTTATATAGTGGTAGCATATAATAAATTTAATGCAATCTCAGAAAGTAATAACGCACACCTGTCAGTTCTCTAAAGCAAACTACAAAAAAAAATGCAGGGCAACAGTATAGGAATTGACTGGGTAGGTAAGACAAAATCTTTCTCCCCCATTCTTCCTCCCTCCTCCTCCTCCCATAACAAAGCAATGATTAACCACTGCATGCTATTGCAAAAAAGGACATCATATTCAGTTCTATGTAGTCACCAAGAGTCAAGTTTCACTCTTGAAACTTATAAATATATTTATACATTTCTAGAAAGTTTTATACATTTATACATTTCTAGAAAGCTGCCTAGGTTCGAATCCCATAGAGGGTGTGGCTTACTGAGGAGGGCAGAAAGAGCCCGAAATAGCTATCCAAGTCTCCCATTTAATTCTTTAGCTCTTTGTCAACAAAAAAGAAAAAAAAATGAATTTATACATTTCTTTATATATTTACATATGTGCATATATGTGTGAGTGTACATGTATGTATGTATGTACGTACATATGTATGTATGTCCCAAAGGTTAAATTCAATGAATGTAAACTTGATTGTCTCCTTTCCATGATTATCAGATTAGGTACCACTGAACGATGTATGAACTAGCCAAGGACAGAACTCAGTCTGTATGAAAGACAATACCAGCTAAAGAACTGGGTTTCAAATTTTTTTGGGGGGAAAGAGGAGGAGGAGGAGATGGAGGAGGAGGAGGAGGAAGAAGAAGGAGGAGGGGACGGGGAGGAGGAGGAAGAGATGTCAGATAGCAAAACAATTGTCAAACCAATACCCATAGTTAAAAATTGTTAATAAGAAAATAAAGACCTAGTAAAGAATAAAAAGAGACATGGCAATGCCAAGAAATATGTGGCCAGTACACAGAAAGAGTGACACATACATAGAGAAACAAAGAGAAAGCAAAACAGAGAACAAGATCTGACAATAGCTAAGAACAGGAAAGTTAAAAAAAGAGTCAGAACTGCTAATTCTGGCTAGACAAGACCAAGCATTAAGAACAAATCCATAATTGACAAAATAGCAACGGATAGCTAATACAGCCTCTGAAAACAGTGGACTAGCTGATTAGCTGCTATAAGAAGATCATGCAGATTGGTTACAAACAATGGCATTACAAATTAGCACCAATAGGACATTGGAATATCTGCAAGAAATACTATTTGCTTTCAAGTAAGAACTGGTGGGACCACAAAATAGACCTAGTGATAGAAAATGAAAAAGTTATAAAGATGACAAAAAAATCTGGAGGTTACAGTACCTTTTCTAGAATAGAAGAGAAAGAACTGGAGAAAATCACAAAATACAAAATCCTGCAAACAGAAGTAGAACAACTCTGCCCCAAAAGGAAAAGATTGTACCAATAGTAATGGCACCATGAGTATAATTTCAAAATATCTGAAGCATTAGTTGAACAATTGGTATTGTCAAAATCACCATCAGTCAATTGCAAAAGACAGCTTTATTTGGAATAGCTTACATCCTGCCACAATAACACTAATACCTGAAAAAGAAAACTGCCTATTCCAGGAACTTGGGAAGGACTGGATAAGTAGATAAAAATGCCAGATCCAATCTGAGACTCTGGCGCTGTAACCAGTCCTAATAAATGCAAAACACATAAACCCAAGCATACAAAAACAACAACTTTAGGTGAGAGGGGAGAAGGGAGAACTTACCTGTGGAATTTTATAAAGACTCATAAGAATTGGAAATTGATGTATGATGTCTGAGATCAATCCCTCAATAATTGCAAAAAGATTGTCTTGAATTATGCACTTATAGTTGGGCAAAAGTTTGCTATTTGGAGAAATCAGTTGCATTGCTGCATGGTAAGTCCACTTTGCATTCAGGTGACTATCATAAATATTGAATCCCAGGGTAACATTGGGTAACATTTGGACATTTCCATTGATCTCTTTCACAGCAAATATCAAAGCCAGGATATGCTGATAGTTCTCAGTCACTACACTGCAAAGGAAATGTTCAACCTTTGATCATATATAACCCTTGAAATTTTTAAAGGAAGCAACATTTGTTTATTTCTTAATATTGCATGTGATTTGTATTGCAAAAGGTTTTTAAGTTTCCTGAAATACTTTCCTCATCCCTTTCACGATCGTTCATTATGAAGATATTCAGGACCTAAAAGATATTATAGGAATGTCTTCATACAAATATTGGAGTGAGTTTGGAAAAGGGCATGAAGCATGTTAAGGCTAAGCATATTATGGAAAGGGGGAAATCAATAGAGCTAATATAGTTTGAAATAATTTTATAACAAAATGGTATTGGAAGTGGAGAGTGTACAAGGTGAAGATAACTACAGCAAAATCCATGCTTAAGTTGTTAAGAAGCTTCAAATATTGTTTTTCAGAAAAAAATAATAAGGCAGAGAAGAGTTAAAAACAGGAGAAGAATGAAAATATAATGCAAGTAATAAACCTAAAATATCTTTAGATAATATTTTCAGCCAGATATAAGCAACCTGCTATTCTCCTTTTACGAGTGAATGGCTTCTGCAATAATTGACCGAGAAGGATTTGATCTAAAGGAACTCCTTATACCATAATGATATGCTGCACCCAAGGTGTTTTACTATATTAAATCACAGTAATTGCCTTGATAAAGTGAAGCCACTTGTCAAGGAGTATCACAGGTGAGGTGTTCTCTTCCACATTGTAGTGAGAAAAAAAAATCCTTATACAAACATTTTTCCCAAAGGGGGCCCAGAAGGATATTGGTGGAAATGGTATGGATTCATATAGAAGGCGGTTTGATAAATAATGCCTCCATAGATGTAATCTCCTGGCTCATAATACTTGGGAACAGTCAGAAGAACATGCTTTGTCTCACATTTAGTATGTCCAAACTTGCATCCTACATCAGGTAGTAGCAGCAATAGCATTAACAGCATCATTCTGGTTTCTAATGTATTGACTGCAGACAGTTCTGTTTTTGCAGTTGTTGTGCTATTAATAGAGTGTTCCACATTGACAATAGCCAAGTTCTTTTTTGCAGTTGTTGTGCTATTAATAGAGTGTTCCACATTGACAATAGCGAGATTAGAATGGTTGCCCTCTTTGCTGATATTTGGAAGACAAATGAATGAAGAAAGGAAGGAAAGAATGACAAAAATGTAAATTTGTGCTTGTCAGCTGGATTTCCTGATGCTATGGTGTTTGAAGATACATTAATAGCATCCTTTATAGCTGTTTTTTTTTAAAAAAAAATGTTATTGTCCATAGCAATCCCCAAAGGGAATTTCAATGCTGCAGAAGCAATTGTAGCTCTTCAGTTAATTGCAGAGACATTGTATGTTCTCTACCATATTGTGAACAACTTCTGCCCACACAAATTGATTGGAATATATGTGTGTGTGTGTGTATATATACACACACACACACACAAAGCAATGACAAGCTTTTTCAGAAAAGTATTGATAGGAAAGGCCACAGACTTGGCCACAGCTATGAGTCAACTAAAGGCACTTACATACAAACACACACACAGAGGTAGATAGCTTTGGAATAGATATAAACCAAGACTGTTTGATTATTATCCTAGTAAGCTTTTCATAGCAGACAAAAATGATAGCCGCACTAGCTGAAGAGAGTTTAAATTCAAAACAAAAGAAAAATTGAAAAAAGGAAGGTTTCCTTTTTCCCAGTTGTTAAAAGAGTTAAAGATTTTACCAAAACTAAATTTGAATTTCATTTGTGTAGTAATGATTGTGTATTAATTAATGATGAATGTCCTATTGCCAAGATGTATTGAGTATTATTGAAAATGAATATGCAAGATGAATATGTTAAAGACTGTATGACAAAATGGGCAGTTGGGTGGTTATAATATAATGCTGGATCAGTGGGAAATTATGTATAGTATGGGAGTAAAATTCACTTTAAAATGTAATTTGAAAGATAATTTTTATAAGAAGATGTATCATTGGAATTTAACACCTAATAGATTTTCAAAGATATATAATGGCATGTCAAACATGTGTTAGAAATGTAATCATTCTGAAGGCACTTTTTATCATCTTTGGTGGACATGGAAGAAAGCTAACATTTATTAGGATCAAATATGAATTTTAATCCAGAGAATTCTTAAAACAAATGTACTATTGAAACAATATATATGATATAGGAGACATCTCTATCTATCTATCTATCTATCTATCTATCTATCTATCTATCTATCTATCTATCTATCTATCTATCTATCTATCTATCTATCTATCTATCTATCTATCTATCTATCTATCTATCTATCTATCTATCTATCTACCTACCTACCTACCTACCTACCTACCTACCTATCTGCAATGACACTTCTGTGCACAGAGATGGAAAGATCTATTCTACAGATTCCCAAAATGGAAAAATCAATGGTGAAGTTAATGGAACTTATTGAGATGGCAAAATTAACTACTTTGTTTAAAGAAAAAAAGCTTTGTCTAGCTTTATTTCTATACGGAAACCAGTTTTTCTCTTTTTTTGCTTGAAAATTATTTTTGGGATTTACCTATCAGAACTGTTTACAATTATAGAAATACTATGTTTTGTTAAATTTTAGATCAAAAAGCTTATGTATATAATATCTGCAACTATCAAAGAAAGTTGGAAGTTATTCTTTTCTTATTTTTTTCCTTTTTCCTTATTCATTTGCACTTCCCTCTCCCTATTTATTCCTTTTAAATTCATTTTTTTTCTGTTTTTCACATTTTATTTCTTGTACTTTTTAAACAAAGTACATTTTAAACAAAGGGTTTTAATAAAGAATGGTTATATTTTATCATAATCATCCATACATGCTTTATGTCATTTTCAGTCACAGAATAATGGGGGTCAAAAATTTATTTTTCCACAGCTGAAAAATGTGTTGTGACAATAAGAACGGTACAGAGAATCAGTTTTCATTTTATAGTTGAGTCATCAATTTCCATGTAATCAGAATGTAATCCAAATTAACATGGACACCCAAAACTTTTGGAAGTGGTCTAAACATCAAATTATTATATGAAGTGATTTCTCCCCAGAATATAAGTTTAGGAAATTACATATTTGAATATAATCACTCCGTGGATCATATAATTTTTTTGCTTTCTATCTGCAAACATGAAACCCTGACAAACCAGGTTCGTTTTGGAATGACTTACTATCTAAAAATGATAAATGTTTTTATGTTTATATTATTAGATTATTCTAAACTTTAAACTATAGAAGAGGACCAGTATGTTGTAATGGTTTCAGTCAAATGGATTCAAGTCAATATTCAACTGTAGAGCTCTTTCTGTGAATTTAGGAATGTTGTTCTCTTTCTAAACCAAAAATTATCTTGAAAACCCCCATGTCATAAGCCTTGGTGTCTCAGACACAAAGCTAGATAAGTGGCAACTCAAATTAATATGACTATTAATTAATGCATTTTTATATCATTGGCTACCAAACTTTTGAAATGATAACTTCTTTTGTTCAATTTATAAATTATGTAGAAGAATAAAATGGTTACAGAAAATATCAGGTTGTTGAATCATATCATGAATGTTTAAATTGCAAATTTTGTTCAAGAGTTGAAGTCAGAATTGGAAACTGGTTTTCTTTATTCTTTTTCTTGAACTGTAATAATCAAGAATGACAATCTGTGAGGGAAAAGGGCAGTTTTTATATATGATAGACAGACAGACAGACAGACAGACAGACTGACAAACAAACACATGACTGTCCTGAGGCCACCATTTCTTGATATATCACCAAGTGCAGGGTTTAGAAAAGGTCTGAATAATGTACACTCCCTTCATTTTCTTTTAAAGAGAATTGTAAAATTGGTGAGGATTGCTTGTTATTTAAGTCTTACTTCTTCTTAGTTATGCTTTGATTACTTAGTTTTATGAATATTCCCCTTTTCTCTTCTTTTTTGGATTTTTAAAAAAATGTGATTATTTTATTTTAAATGGTAGTTACTTCTGCAAACAGTGACCTTCTGCAGCATACATAAATCATATGTGGAAATTATGCCAAAAGTGAATTGATTGATCATAGAAAATGAAAGTGTATAAACGGCTAAAGTGAGAACCAAATATGTTTTTATAAACCACCAAATTTATATTAGGAATGTAGATATTCTCATCATTTGCACAACAATGCTAATGCTATTTATATTTTATTGATATATAGTAAAATGTTAGAAAAACATTTAGCATGCAGTAAGAAGAATCTACAATGGGATATTGTGGATAGTAATCTAGACATTTCAGATGTAAATAATAGTTGCTTGTGTATATTTTATAGCACTTCTGCCTTGAGGAACTCTAGTTGTAATGAAATAGAAATCTTCACTTGCCATATCTATCCTGTTAAGTGTGCAAATGGAGACCAGAAACTACCTTTCTTTGGCCTCTTCTTGTCTCAATGTGGGAATCAGATGTGGATCCCTTCTCTTCCACTCTGTTTCCTTAGCTAAACAACTATGTAATGTAAAAGGCCAAGAGAGAATTGTAATTTATTCAGGTATAAAGACCCCTTCAATTGCCTGACAAATGCCAGAGGAATCTATGTCCATACTGCCTCTTTAATCATAAAAGCCCCATTTTCCCATGAGATGTTCTTCCTCCTTCCCTGATGCATCTTGTTGTAGGCAGTCAGATCATCTGAGCATTAATAAAGGGGGGGGGGGAAACTAAACCTGAGAAACAAATATAATATTTGTGCAATATTATAGGAATGCAGATAATTCAATTACTCAGTTGAATCAAATATTCCAAACAGCCAGATGTGCCCTAAGAATCTAGAGCTTACTCTGGTTCTATGGAAATATGACCAATTAGTGCAGATTAAAGGCAATCCTTTCCTATAATACTATTTATTTTGAAGGGGTTTAGCATACTTTAAAAAGTAAAAAAAAAAAATTTGACTTCTACTTTTTTCTTAAGAACTGTTTCTTGTTCAGCTCAGGTCGCAACAAAAGAATGTAGCATTTGGGGAAAAAGAGACAACCCAGCAATCCAGCACTGGAAGATAAGATACAGAAGATCTCCACAGCTACTATATATTTCCCTTGGGCACTCAGGTAAGTGGGGACAAAAGTGAACCAAACACTACAAAATACCAACATGCTGAACGTTATAAGTTTGGTTTCATTAAAACTACTTGGCAACTTGCGGGCAAAGAAAGCCACGGTGAAACTGACTATCGCCAGGAAACCCATGTAGCTCAGGACACAATAAAACATGACTGGGGATGACTCATTACACTTCAAAACAATCACTTCAGGTACTGAATGCATGTCCACATCTGGGAAAGGAGGAGAAGTTGCCATCCACACCAGAGAGATGCTTACTTGAAGAAAAGAGCAAGAAAGAACAATTGAGCAAGCCAGGCTGTTCCCTACCCATTTTTTGAGCCTGGATCCTGGTTGGGTTGCCATGAAAATGAGAACCACAGTGATGGTTTTTGCTAGCACACAAGAAACAGCCAATGTGAAGATGATGCCAAAGGCTATTTGCTGGAGAAAACATGTTGCCTTCTTTGGTTGGCCAATAAAGAGCAATGCACAAAGGAAGCACAGTACAAGGGAAATAAGAAGCATGTAGGAAAGGCCACGGTTGTTGGCTTTCACTATCGGAGTATTGTGATACTTCAGAAATATTCCTAGTATCATAATTGTTGCCAATGAAAATGAAATGGAACTTGTGCCTAAACTGATACCCAAAGGTTCTTCATAAGACAAGAAGCTTATCATTTTGGGAATACAGGTATTCCTATCTTCATTAGTATAGTAATCACCAGGGCATTTGACACAGTCTGACATGTCTGTGAAAGAAAATTTTCCAAGTAAAATTGTATTACATTCATGGCAGGAAATTGAAGGAGGCATTGAGACAAAATCTGTTTTACTATTTGAAATCTGTGCATATCCACCTGAAAGATGGGTGGAGTAAATTACCATACTAGCATTTTGTGAAGAATTCATTTGTAGAGATTAGAATAAAGGGAAGAGAATAATATAAAGAATCATGGAGAGAGGCAACAATATCTTAAGTGACTTTAGAACAGAACAGCAAGCTAGATCTCTCTTTCTGCCCTCCATTCTTATTTTTATTTTCTTGACACAATGCAAATATATCATAAAGCACAAATCTGATACAGAAGTGGTTAGCAATGAAGAGCATGGTTAGATACATGAACATGGCAGGGATTGTATGACCTATCTGTATATCTTCCATAAATGTTTCTTTTGAAAATAAACTGTGTAGTTGTATATGCTAATGCTCACCTTTGTAGTGGGATATTGAACCTTTGGGGCATGTAATGCAATTATAGCAACAGAAGGGTCTCCCTTCTTTCCTTTTTTTTTCTAGATCCAGGTTGGCAATGGGCATTACAGAGAGAAAGAGGCAATGTCTGTCCAGCAATGAAGAAAGAAGAAGTTAATTTCAAATTGAGGCATAAAACAATATGTCATTCAAAGTTCATCATGGTCAGGAGGACAGTAGTGGACCGAATCATGCAGGAACCAGGAGATATGGCTACTCTGTTATAGCCCTTCCATTTGGAATGTGAAAATCTTCAGTCCAATTAAGCCAAGGTCTGCAAAAAGAAATTAAGCATTTCTGGAACAGGGATTTCCTACTAAACCCTACTGTTAAGACTTCGAGGTACTGTATTTATATAATATTTTTCTAACCAATATGAAAGATAGAATGATTTGAAAAATGCATCAAAGAGAAATATACTTTATACAATACTTAGGTAATACTTCATGTTCATGTTTGGTATCCTATTGTTACAATATGAGGTGATAAATAGTTTCTATTACAGAAATTAGTCATTTTATTATATTATTTTAATTATTACATTTTTCTATTATTCCATTTATGAATAAAATTTATGTTTAGTATTTTTCTTCTTCTTCATTGACATTTGTTTTTCTTTCATTAAAAAAGTACTCTTTAATGATGTGGTATCATTAGAAGGAACTTTAAAACCACAGGGAAGAATTTTTATTCCATTGACCAGTGGGGAAAAAACATGCCCTACTTCATATTTCCCACCAGATAGTTGCTAAGTGTGACACAAAATAGTTTGGGATAAAAAGTCAGAAATGCACAAACTGAATCAGTAACCAAATAAGACAGAACTGTCCTCTCCTGTGCCTCAAATGTTGTCATCTGATCTACTGGAACATCTGAAAGACATCTTTATATCAACTCTGACCATTGGAACCCCCTACCACCTGAAATCTGGCAGACTTTCCAAAAACCGGTGAAGACTTGGCTTTTCCTCCAAGCCTTGTGGTGATCTGAAGCTGAAGTCCAAAGAAAGTATGTTGAGAACTGGGCATGTTCTATTTTCTTATTTTATATGTATTTTTTATTATTATTATTCTTTGGCTAATTGAGACCCATCAAAGTTTATATTATATAAAATTGGTTGCTATACAAATCTGTTAAATAAATAGGTTTTCAACATTTACATTTACCTGATTAAACCAACTGTGCCATACCATTGCATCTTTGTTAATGGTGAATGCTTCCTCTGGAGGAGATTGAGGATCCATTTTTCCAACTTTCACTCCAGTGAATGATTGGTTTGGAAATGTAACCCAGTTGAGGATATCAAGTTCTTGAACTATCTCCCTATTCTGATCAAAGAAAATTCTTTCACCAGCACTGTTGTTAAATGATACAGATTTCATAAAATGGAATAACTAGATCAGAAAATAAAAGATTACAAGTTTGCATGTAAGAGCTGTATAACTGCAATTCTATAACCTTTTGGTTGTGGTTATTATGAAAAGCCTCACACTTATTAATTATCTGGTCAATAAGCAAATCCATCTTCCGCCACTGACTTTGCTTATTGGTAGCCCCCTGGATAGGTCACCAAGGACAATCACTTAACTCTGGGATGCTGTACATATTAGATTTCCTCTAATAGCCACCCTAAAAGACTCTGGGCTGCTTATAATATGGCCAGTATTTAATTAAAATAATTGAAAACACAGAAAACAAAATATAACAACCCAAAAAACTAAAGTAACCATAACAAATTGAAAACATACTAACTCCAGGCCTAGTAAGAAAGCCAAGCCTCAAGACCCTATATACAGGGTCACTGTCAGTGGTGAGATTCAGCTGATTCACACCACTTCGGCTGAACCAGTAGCTAATTTTTTGTTGCCTAGGCCCAGAATGGACTTCCAGAAGCGGCATCCACACAAAGAAATGGTTGTTCACATATTTGAATCCCACCACTGGTCACTGTATGTAACTCTTAAATCTTGTGTCTTAAATCTTTCTTAATAATCTAGAGAATAGTCTGTGATGGCCTAATTCTAATAACTGTTGTGACACAAAATCTAATGTATTCTCAATAGACCTGTTATGTAAAATCCTCCATAGCTCTCTTTATAAATCTTTTTAGTAGTATATAGATGAGAAGTAGAAAAACGTTTCTTAGTAAAAGATTTTAGAATTGTCAATCACATTACTGAAGCCCTGATGTTAATTTCCAAAAGTAAAGTACCATATATGAAATAACAAACAAACATACAAACAAAAACATTTGTGTAATAATAGGAAGCTTCAAGATTTGTTCTCCTTTAAAATGGGAAATACTTCCAAAAGGAGATCAGGTTGGTAGATGCTGTACAAACCCCATATTGAATCATCTTTGAGTGATATGAATCTGGTTCCAACATAATGTTTGAGGGTTTTATTGTTTACAAATTGAATTACCTTTCAAAAATTGCTATCAATGTCATTTATTCTTGGCTGTTCAATATTTGCTTCATCTCATTTTTATTCCTATCATTTTGTTATATCTTTGACAAGTTGATTCAAAACTTCTATTGATGGTATTCTCATCTTTTATCAGTTATTTATGTATTTGAGTCAATAATAGTAATATTCTTATATATTAATATTATCTATCACAATTTACAATGCATACATCTTCAATAACTGTCAGAAAATTATTGTACCACTCTGCTTGACTTGACAATATTTTGAAAATGATAAATTCATTCTTTCAATACATGCATGGACTAGACCACTGACTAAAATATTGAATCCATCACCTGCCAGAGCTTGTCGCTATGAAGCCTCTTTCCATCTTCTTTCATCATAACCTTTCTTCCAGATGTGGAAGAATACATGGCTTGAAGAGCATGAGCCACAGCATATACAGCATTGTAGATGCTGTAGCTGTGACCTGTTACTCTTTTGGGAAAAACATGTTCAGGAAGGCTCTCTAATTTCTCCTCTCCACTGCAAATATTCTCCTTCTCATCTCTCAGATAAGAATCCTGAAATACACATCCAAATGCATTAGTCCAGAAATCCTTGATAAAACCATCTTCTTTTAGAGTGGAAAGTTTTCGAGCCCGAATATATTGTTGGAATCCTTTCAGTTCTTTGGCATGATTTGCAAATAATATTGCACCATGGAAATCCTGCAAATCCCGAGTTTTTTGACTGGCAAAATACTTCAACTCCATCCCAACAGTCAGGATCCATACTTTCCCTTTTGGATTTCCAAATAATTCTTTAAAATCTGTATTTAGTAAATACCTCAAGTAGATCATGGAACGTGTATCTCCATTAAAAACGAAGGCACTGGCTTCATTATCCATTATTTTCTCATAAAATGTTATCACACAGTCAAAAAAAAATCCTGTATTGGCATTATAACATGAACTGCTGAATAACTCTATGAAGGCAAAACAAATGCCTTTTTTGGAAAACTCAGGAACCAGGGTCTCTATGAACCAGTCTAAATTAGTCACCAAGAGTCCAATCCACCTCCAGTTGAAATATAGAAGTAAGTGTAAGATTCCCCCTATATTGATAAATTGTATTTGGAACCATTTGGTAGAAAGAAGGGAGACTGGTATCCCCTGCTTCAACTCTAGCAGATCCATACATAATCTGTCAAAAAAGGGAGAAGAACTCTATATTACAATGACTTTTATGGAAACTGAGATTTCATATTGTTGGAAGAACAAGCAGCAGAAGCAACAGAAGCAGCAGCAGAAAGAGGAGGAGGAGGAGGAGGAGGATGAGGAGGAGGAGGAGGAGGAGGAGGAGGAGGAGGAGGTGGTCAAATAGATATGTATCTGCCACACAATATTCCAGACTTAACCATTATTGAAAAGAATGCAAAAAGAAATCTGGATAGTGAATATTGCAATACGTGGAGACATCAGAATAGAAATGAAAGAACTGGAAAAAATAACAAAATACAAAGTTCTATAAATTTGTTTTGCTTCTATTTACATGTCTGTTCTATGTTCTTTTGAAAGGACTTGATAGGTGAATAAAAATGTCAAATCCAGTCTAAGACTCTGGTTTTCTGATCAGACCTAATAAATGCAAAAACACATAAACCTAAGCATACAAAAACAACCTCTTTAGGTGAGAGGGGAGAAGAAGGAACTTACCTGTGGAATTTTATAAACACTCATAAGAATTGGAAACTGGTGTATGATGTCTGAGATCAATCCCTCAATAATTGCAAAAAGATTGTCTTGAATTATGCACTTATAGTTGGGCAAAAGTTTACTATTTGGAGAAATCAATTGTATTGCTGCATGGTAAGTCCACTTTGCATTCAGGTGACTGTCATAAATATTGAATCCCAGGGTAACATTGGGTAACATTTGGGCATTCCCATTGATCTGTTTCACAGCAAATATCAAAGCCAGGATGTGCTGGTAGTTCTCTGTCATTACACTGAAAAGGAAATGTTCAACCTTTGATCATATATAACCCTTGAAACTTTTAAAGGAAGCAACATATGTTTACTTCTTAAGATTGCAGGTCTATTTGTATTGAAAGAGTCTTTCAGTTTCCTGAAATATTTCCCATTCATTGTCCTTCATTCTAATATACTCAAAAATATCTGTTATAGTAATACCTAAAAGCAAATATGGTAGTTTGGAAAAGAGTGGAAGGTGTCTGGCACTCCAGGCTAAGCAATTATGAAAAAAGGAAAGTATTAGATCTAATATAGTTTTAAATAACTTTATATAATATAGTTAGGAAAAACGGTATAACATTATTGGAAGTGGGGAATGTACAAGGTGAAAACTGATACAGCAAAATTCATTTAGATTATTAAGAAAACTTCAAATATATTTTTCAGACATATAATGAGGCACAAATGAGTTAAAAAAAGGAGGGAATGAAAATGTATAACAAGTAATAAAAGAACATTAGATAATATTTGAGGTGAGAAACCTGTTATTCTCCTGCTGTTGGTGGAGAATAGCTTTTGCATATATTCAGAACAGTAATCAACCAGGAAGAATTTGCTCTACTGTAATTTCTTTTACCGTGATGATGTGCTCCCCTAAGGCATTTTGCTATATTAAGTCAAAGCAATTGCCCCAATAAGTGAAGCACCTTGTCAAGGAGAATCACAGTTGAGGTATTCACTTCCATTTTGTAGTGAAAAAAATCCTTATACAAACATTTTTTCCAAAGGTGGCCCAGAAGGATATTGATGAAAGTTGTAAGGTTTCATATAAAAGGAGGATTGATAAATAATGCCTCCATAAATGAAATCTCCTGGTTCATAATACTTGGAAGCAGTCAGAGGAATGTGCTGTGTCCCACATTTTTTATCTCCAAGCTTGCATCCTACATCAGGTAGCAGTAGCAATAGCATTAATAGCATCATTCTGATGGATAATGTATTTCTGCAGACAGTCCTATACTTGCAGACATTGTACTACTATTAGAATATTGACAATGACATTAGCCAGGTTTCAATGGTTGCCTTCTTTAGCGATAGGTTAGAAGACAAATGAAAAAATGAAAAAATAAATAAATGAATGAATGAATGAATGAATAAATAAATACATAAGGAAAAAGTTAAATTGTGCCTTGCCAACTCATCTCCTGATACTATGGTTTTGAAAGTAAATTAGTAGCATCCTTTATAGATGCTGTTTTAAATTTTGTTATTGCTCAGAGCAATCCCAAAGGGGATTGCTACAGAATTAATTGTAGCCCTTCTGTTAATTGTAGGGGACATTGTGCTTTCTATTTCAAATATTTTTTTCCATCTACTCAGAAACCAGATGTAGAATTGGAAGGCATGAACAAATTGATTGAAATAAACCTTTATTTATTTTTAACTTAAATGGAAAAATGATTGACAAATTTCTGCATAGAAGTCTTTTCAATAATCTGTTTAGCAAGTGTATTTGTTTTTCAGATATTATCTTAAGCCAGGATGAGCGTAACCCATAAACAATAAATATTGCATGTAGATATGTCTATCGTGAATATATCCTCAACAACAACAACAACAACAACAACAACAACAACAATAATAATAATAATAATAATAATAATAATAATAATAATAATAATAATAATAATAATAATAATAATAATAATAATAATAATAATAATAATAATAATAATTTAAATAATAATAATAAAAGTTGGAAGGACCTTGGAGGTCATCAGTCCAACCCCCTGCTCAGGCAGGTAACCCTATACCATTTTGACAAATGGCTGTCCAGTTTCTCTTAAAAACTTTCAGTGTTGGAGCATTCACCGCTTCTGGAGGCAGGTTTGTCCACTGGTTAATTGTTCTAACTGTCAGGAAGTTTCTCCATAGTTCTAGGTTGCTTCTCTCCTTGATTAGTTTCCATCCGTTGCTTCTTGTCCTGCCTCAGGCGCTTTGGAAAATACTTGACTCCCTTTCTCTGTGGCAGCCCCTGAGATATTGGAACACTGCTATCATGTCCCCCCTCGTCCTTCTCTTCATTAAACTAGACATACCCAATTCCAGCAACCGTTCCTTATATGCTTTAGCCTCCAGTCCCCAGATCATCTTTGTTGCTCTTCTCTGTACTCTTTCTAGAGTCTCAACATCTTTTTTACATCGTGGTGACCAAAACTGGATGCAGTATTCCAAGTGTGGCCTTACCAAGGCATTGTAGAGTGGTATTAATACTTCGCATGATCTTGATTCTATCCCTCTGTTAATGCAGCCTAGCACTGTGTTGGCTTTTTTGGCAGCTGCAGCACACTGCTGGCTCATATTTAAATGATTGTCCACTAGGACTCCGAGATCCCTCTCACAGTTACGACTATTGCGCAAGGTACCCCCTATACTATACCTATACATTTGGTTTTTCTTGCCTAAATGTAGAACCTTACTTTTTTCACCATTGAATTTCATTTTGTTAGATAGTGCCCAGTGTTCAAGTCTGTCCAGATCCTCTGTATCCTAAGCCTGTCTTCTGGAGTGTTGGCTATTCCTGCCAGCTTGGTGTTGTCTGCAAATTTGATGATTTCCCCATCTATCCCCTCATCCAAATCATTGATGAAGATGTTGAAGAGCACTGGCCCCAGAACAGAGCCCTGGGGCACCCCACTACACACTTCCCTCCAAGTAGATTCAGTTCCATTGAGGACCACATGCTGAATACAGCCAGTCAGCCAGCTACAGATCCATCTGGTGGTGATGCTGTCTAATCCGCATTTTTCTATCTTATCAAGTAGTAGGTTGTGATCTACTTTGTCAAATGCCTTACTGAAATCCAAGTAAATTATATCCACAGCATTCCTCTGGTCCACTAATTTTGTCACTTGGTCAAAGAATGCAATAAGGTTTGTCTGACATGATCTGTTTTTGACAAACCCGTGTTGGCTTTTAGTAATGACTTTGTTTACCTGTAGGTGTTTGCTGATTCTTTGTTTGATTATCTTTTCCAGAATCTTCCCAGGTATTGAGGTCTGTAATTTCCTGGATCCATTTTTTCCCTTTTTTGAAGATGGGAACTACATCAACTCTTTTCCAGTCCTCTGGTAGTTCCCCAGTGCTCCAGGATCTTTGAAAAATATAGTTCAGTGGTTCTGAGATCACATCTGCCTTCTTACAAGTTCCCTAAACTCATATAGCTTTTCTCATTGGCATATCCCAATCAATCAATCAATCATCAATCAGAATAGAGCTAGAAGGGACCTTGGAGATTTTTTAGTCCAACCCCCTGCTCAAGCAGGAGACTCTATACCATTTCTTAAAAATCTCCAATGGTGAAGCACCTACAAATTCTGAAGGCAAATTGTTCCACTGGTTAATTGTTGTCACTGTTAGAAATTTCTTTTTAATTCCAGATTGTTTCTCTCCTTAATTAGTTTCCATCCATTGTTTCTTGTCTTTCCTTCTGGTGCTTTGGAAAATAAGTTGGCCCCCTCTTCTTTGTGCTAGCCCCTCAAATACTAGAATACTGCTATCATGTAACCCCTAGTCCTTCTTTTCTCTAGACTAGCCATACCCAATTCCTGCAACATTCTTCATATGTTTTTTTGTCTCCAGACCTTTAAATCATCTTAGTTATTCTTCTTTGAAATTTTTCCAAAGTCTCAACATCTTTTTTTGAGTGTGGTGACCAAAACTGGATGCAGTATTCCAGGTGTGATCTTACTAAGGATTTATAAAGTGGTAGTAGTACTTCACATGAGTTTGTTTCTTAACCTCAACTTATACAACTAAAGATATTATTAGCTTTTTGTTGGCTGTTCTCACACATTGCTGGCTCATGTTTAAGTGATCATCCACTAGGACTCCAAGGTCCCTCTCACAGGTACTCTTTTTGAGCCAGGTTTCACCTAATCTGTAGTTATTCCTTTGGTTTTTCTTGCCTAAGTGTAAAACCTTGCTTCTCTCTAAATTTCATGTTGTTGGATAGGGCCCATTGTTCAAGTCTGGCAAGATCTTTTTGGATCCTGAGCTTGTCTTCTGTGGTATTGGCTATTCCTGCCAGCTTATTGTCATCTGCACATTTGATGAGTTCCCCTTCTATTCCCTCATTTAAGTCATTCATGAAGAGCATTGGGACTAAGATGGAACCTTGGAGAACCCCACTGCTGTCTTCCCTCCATGTAGATGTTGTACCATTAAGTATAGTATGTTAGCCAGTTACAAATCCATCTGGTGTTGATGTTGCCTATCCCATATTTTTCTAGTTTACCAAGAAGTAGGTTGTGGTCTACTTTGTTGAATGCCTTGCTGAAGTCTAAGTATACTATACCCACAGCATTTCACTGGGGTACTAATTTAGCCATTTTGTCAAGGAATGAAATAAAATTGGTTTGACATGATCTGTTTTTACAAACCCATACAGCTTCTAATTATAACTTTATTTGTTTCTAGATTTTCACAGATCTGTTTTTTTAATTATTTTGCCCAGTATCTTTCATCTTTCCATGAATTGATGTTTGGCTGATTGGTCTGTATTTTCTTGGGTCTGTTTTTTTTTTTTTTTAAGATGGGAACTACGTCAGCTCTTTTCCAATCCTCTGGTAGTTCTCTGGTAGTTCTCTGGTAGTTCTCTAAATTTTTGAAAGATATAATACAATGGTTCTGAGACAACATTGGAAACTTCTTCAGCACTGTGGTATGTAATACGTCATCCATGACATATCACACAGGGATTCTGTTCTATTCGCAACACAGACATGAAGACGAGGCAGTTGATGCAAAAGATGTTCTTTATTTGATACTTGCACTGAATACTGCATGTAGATAGATTGAACAGAACTACACAGAATCAAGCACTAACAACAACAACCTGGCCACACTGGCCACTCCTTCTTATATTCCCTTGAAGGGAATGCTCAGCCAATCGATGCAGGCTATTCTTCCGCCTCGCGCATGCGCACGAGGCTGGAGACAGCCTGTCTGGGTCCCGGGCAGACATGTGGTCTGTCCAGGTCTTTGCAACCCGTTTCCAGTCTTCCTGGGCCTTGCTGAATGACTCAGCAAGGCCCAGCCTCTCTGCTGACTTTCTGAGCCTTGCTGAATAACTTCAGCAAGGCCCAGTACATAACACCCCTCCCCTCTTGAATAAAACAATACAACAAGGGATTAACACAATATACACAGCACTCTAACATCGGCCAGCCGGCCTTTATACATACATCTTTTTTTACAATAGGAGCACCTTAGAGACCTCACATCTGCTGTACTGCTTGGAGGACTCTTAACCCATTCTGCTGCGTGGAAACAGACTGGGTTTAATTAAAGTTGTACTTATTTGAGGTAGGTGTTGCATAGGCATAAGTGCCTAGAGTGCCTGTTAGGTGTTACAATAGGCATAGGTGCCTGGAGCGCCTGCTAGGTGTTACAATACTCCAGGGCTTTCCCTCAGACAACTCAGGTGTTCCCCCTGCCAGCTGACTGGCTGGATCCGCTAGATCCAACACCAGAGTTCCTTGGAGGGGTTGAGTTCCCCCAGTCCCTTGGTGGGGTGGATCTCCCTGGAATTCCATGGGACTCCTCTTGGGAGCATTGTCCCTCGAGCCCAAGACCAGCAGCAGGAGTACCCCGAGTGGCCATGTACGGGGATCTGTCCCTAGCCAGGGACTTCTGCCCAAGTCAGGAGCCGTCCATGGCAAGACCCCCCCCATCTGGAGCTGTCCCTAGCCAGGGACCTCTGCCAGAGTCAGGAGCCGCCTCCATGGCAAGACCCCCATCTGGATCATTAGGAGATGCGTCCTCATGGAGAGACTGTGATCCCCAATCATATAATTTGGGGTCCCCCTCCCCCCCAAGAGTGGAGCCAGGGGAGGAACCACGCCCTGGAATCCGCCAGCGTAACTGGTGGGTGTGGCATCGAAATGAGCCACAAGATGGAAAAAGGACTTGGATTCCTCCCATTGAATGAACACCCTATGAATAGAATGTGTCACAATCGCTTACACATCCTGAACATAGGAGCAGAGGAGAGTGTATAAATTTTGCAGGAATGCTTACATGAGGATTCCAGGCATGGGTTAGCATCTGTAGCCTTGCAATGGTAGGTACACGATAATACAGGCTAAGTTGGAAGCATACATTTGGCAATACTGAAACCCTTGTTTTCCTCATGACTTCGATGATGTGACTCTTTACAGTGACTAACACATGTACACATAGACATTCTCTTGGGTACAATAAGGAGATGGATTTTCCTTCACAGTAACATGATACATACAACCAAGTGTTAAGGTAACCCCTTTATTGATGAAACCACTTGGAGTCCCCAAGGTGCCTGCAGCCGTGACGCCTGTGCAGCCACCCAGTCTGGGTGCAGCCTGTCCAGCTTCGCAATGCATCTGCAACCCCAGCGGAATTCAGCTGGGCTCTTCCTGTAGCTGTGCAAGGTGTGATGTGGTGTGCAATTAGAAAATCAGCTAACCTGATGATGCCAGAGTCCTTGAGTGATTCTCTTGCATGTGTCTTTGGTGGTGCGCACCATGCGTTCAGCCTGACCATTGATGGCAGGATGAAAAGGAGCAGATGTGGCATGCTGGATCAAGCTGTCTTGGAGAAATGCCTGAAACTCAGAAGAGGTAAATTGTGGACCATTGTCTGAAACTAAAACATCAGGAAGGCCATGTGAAGCGAAGATTCCTCTGAGCATTTGGATGGTCCTGGCAGTAGTAGTAAAGGACACAGGAACTACCTCTAGCCACTTGGAATGGCTATCCACAAGGAGGAGGAAGAATTGCCCCTGAAAGGGCCCAGCATAATCTATATGGACACATGACCAAGGAGTGAGTGTCTCCTCCCACCTATGTACAGGGGCCTGGGGCATTTCTGGCCATGATTGCTGGCACACTTGACAGCTCTGAACCTGGGCCTCGATGTCCTTATCAAGGCCAGGCCACTACAGATGGCTGCGCGCAAGTGCTTTTATCCTTACTATTTCTGGATGTCCCTCATGAAGAGAGAGCAATACTCTAGTCCTCAATGAGGCCGGGATGACTACTCTGTTACCCCACAGAATACACCCCTTGAATGTGGACAATTCATGCTTCCTGCACCAGAAACTCTGGAAATTAGTACCAGGACATGTGTCAGGCCATCCTGACAACACAGATGTCAGCACGCATGCAAGCGTGTGATCGGTGGCAGTTTCTGCAGCCACATCCCTAGCATTGAGGGCAGATTCAGGTAAGTCCTGAATAGACAGAATATGTACAGAAGGGGCAGGGTCTGCCTCTATTTGCTTAAGAGGTAACCTGCTTAGGCCAACAGCATGGCCCACCTCAGTGCCTGGTTTGTGAACCAGGTTGTAATCATACGCTACCAAAAACATGACCATCTCAGCATCCTGGGTGAGATGATATGTGGGGTTTGTTTGTTGGTTGCAAACAACCTCAGCAAAGAACTTTGGCCAGTATAGACCATGGAATGGTGGCCATCGCATTCCTTTTGCTGAACTCTTAGCGTGGCCTCCCCTAGCACACTGACTTTTGAAAGTTGAAAGTCAGGGAGGATAAGGAGTGGAGGGCCTGAGCTGGACTCATGAGCCCCTCCTGGGACAACCTGTATTAAAGGTATCTGCAGCAATAATAGGAAGAGCGGACCTTGTGTCCCGCTCCATGGCCAGGGGAACTCCCTGCAACTTAACAACCATGCGCCGTTGTGTCTTAAGGGCCTGTGAGTCCCTGTTTTACACACACCCCCATGGGATGTGCAGAAACCCACCCTGTATTGGCTGGGGACCATGGTACCTTTCAGAGGCAACTCATTAGGGGACTTGTGTATCAGGCAATCCAAACAGGCTGATGCGATGTGGCCTTGCCTGCCACATGCCCGGCAACAGCAGACGGAGAACGGCAGTCGGCTCTCCTGTGGCGACCCCCACAGGCGAAACACCGACAGGATGCAGGCGTCTGTCCTCTGTGCTCTTGCAGTCTTCTTGCCGTCAATGGTGGAAGTCTGTCCTCGGATTTGTCTCCGGAGGCCTCTCGCACGACTTCTTAATGGACGGGGACTGCAGCTGGAGGGTTCTTGGTCGCGAAGTGTTGGACTCACCAAGACGGCCCAGCTTGGACATTGCTGTGCCCAATAGCCTCGTCCACGTCTCTCGCCGCAAGGAAGGAGGAAGGAATGGGAATGAGTCCCACGAAGCCAAGCCCACCTCCAGCATTTGCGTACTGGCAGGCGGCTGCTTCTCCAGGACGCCATGCTTCTCGGAGAAGGGGTCCTACGAAGCCAAAAGCCCACCTCCAGCATATTCATACTGGCAGGTGGTTGCTTCTCCTGGATGCCGTACTTCTCGGAGAAGGGGTCCCACACAGCCGAGCCCACTTCCAGCATCTTCGTACTGGCAAGCGGTGGCTTCTCCTCGATTCCTTCTGCTTCAAGGCGTGAGAAGGGGTCCCTTGAAGCCGAGCTCACCTCCAGCGTCTTCATGCTGGCAGGCAGTCGCTTCCATCGGACGCCAAACTTCTCCGCTTGTCAGGCCTTTAGGTGAGTAGGCCTAGCAGCATCGTGGCAGCCTTCCGATGCGGCGGATCCCACCTTCGTCGCCAATGTTCTATTCGCAAAACAGACATGAAGACGAGGCAGTTGATGCAAAAGATATTCTTTATTTGGTACTTGTACTGAACAGAAGCATGTAGATAGATTGAACAGAACTACACAGAATCAAGCACTAACAACAACAACCTGGCCACACTGGCCACTCCTTCTTATATTCCCTTGAAGGGAATGCTCAGCCAATCGACGCAGGCTATTCTCCCACCTCGCGCATGCACACGAGGCTGGAGACAGCCTGTCTGGGTCCCGGGCAGACATGTGGTCTGCCCGGGTCTCTACAACCGGTCCCGGGCAGACATGTGGTCTGTCCGGGTCTTTGCAACCCGTTTCCAGTCTTCCTGGGCCTTGCTGAATGACTCAGCAAGGCCCAGTACATAACAGATTCCCTTACCTTTTTCTTGCTTATTTTATGTTTTTGATAGGCTAGGCTAGTTTCTTTTTGTGTGAAGACTGATACAAAAAATGAGTTAAGCAGCTCCGCTTTCTCACTACTGCCTGTTACTTCCTTGCAATCTTCTCTCTTTAGTGGACTGACTGTTTCTTTTTTTTCTTCTTATTTATATATTGAAAGAAACTTTTTTATATATTTGACTTTTGTTGCAAATCTTTGTTCATTATGAGCCTTTGCTTTCCTGACTTGGTCTTTTGGTATTTTATTTGTTCTCCATAATTTTTCAAAGATAACAGAAAAAGCTTCCACAAACTTCATCAAGACTATTGGATTTAACTTGGTCTTGGACTCTTTAAATTTGTTCATAATAGCTAGGTGCTCCCTAACCTTCTCTTCCACATCTTTATTGCCACTCCTTCCTTTTGTCTATTGGCCAATTCATAGCAAGATAGGCAGTATGACAGATAATCAAGTCAAGTTTAGTATTTTAAAACTCATCCGAATTTTAAATTGTGTCTAGTAAGCAACTAGTAGCCAGAATATAGACTTTTTAGAGGCATTATATCATCCCCATACCTTACACTGCTCAAAAGTCTGGCTACTACATTTTGTATCAACTGCAACTTCTGCCATTTTTCAAGAGTAACCTCATTTAAGGACACTGCAGTTGTTAAAAATGGATTTGTCCAGTTCATTTTCCAGAATTGCACTAAAGAATTAAAATGGAACTCACATCTTATATTGATCTGTATTTTTTTTAAAATTAACTTTTTACAAAGACAGTTCAAATGGATAGCCATGTTGGTTTATCATAGCACTGACAGCAAATATGTTTAATAATAACTTGGACAAACAAATTTATGAAGGCATAAACACTCATGGGCTGCAGTCATCAGGTGCATTATGTGTTACCATAAAAAATTAAAATTCTCAGTTTTTAATAGTGTTTTATAGTAAGATTACTTTAATTAGCAAATGTTTATCTTTACATTTAATAACTTCTGAAATTAATATGTTCCAACATAGATTATTCTTACTTCCATTAAGCAAATTCTATCTTTGGTCAGGTATATCTTTTAGTTATACACCTTCAGCCACTCTCTATCTTTAGTAAAATTGCCAGCAGATAACCTTTCCCTGCAGTTGGAGAAAGATGACTTTTAATCCTAATTTTTGATCCATTTTGGAGAAAATCATTCACAGACATTGTTTCCTTCCATTTACTTATTTAAACATAACTGACATAACAGGTTGAACATAGTCCACCAATGTACAAGCAGGATTTAGGAAAGGAAGAGGAAAGAGTGATCATATTGCCATTCTGTACTGGATGATAGAAAAAGCAAAAACCTCTACACATGCTTCATTAACTACACAAAAATCTTTGAATATGTTGACTATGAGAACTTCTAGAACTGCCTCAAAGAACTGGGAACATCACCACACTGCATCCAAATTATTCAGTCATTGTATTCTGATCAGGCAGCCACTATAGCAATGGTATATGGAGACACAAAATAGTTCAGAACTGGAAAAGGCATCCAGCAAGATTGCATCCTGTATATATTACCTATATGCCCATTTGGAATAATCTACCATTGGGGTAGAAATTGGTGATAGAAATACCAGCAACCTCTGATATGCAGATGATACAACATTGCTCATGGAAAGCAAGGAGGATCAGAAGTAGTTAATCCTGAGATTCAAAGATGAAAGTGAAAAATTTGGACTGCATCTTAACATCAAGAAAACAATGATATTTTCCCACTTTTGCTACTTATGGACTCTGAAAAAGGCAGATAAGAGAAGAGTGAATGCCTTTGAACTTGATGATGGAGGCAACTATTATGCATCTCATGGACTGCAAAAATAGCAAACAAAGAAGTACTAGACCGAATGTCACAAAAAATATCTCATGAAGCCATAATCACCAAACAAAAGCAGTCATACGTTGGTTGTGTTATGAGAGCTGATTCACTTGAAAATCAATTATGTTAGGAGTGATGAACAAAAAAAAGGAGAAAGAGTCACCTAGTACTCGCTGGCTGGACATTATAAAAGATGATACTAGGATGACCATGATGGATCTGAAGGAGGCAATTGGAGACAGAGGGGCATGGAGAGTGCTAATCCATAGAGTCACCAAAGATCAACATGATTGAATGGCTGACAACAACATAACAAAACAAGACAGGAACTAATCCACAAACTAATAGACTAAGAATTCTAGTTCTAGCTTAGGCATGAAAGCAGCTGGGCAGATTTGGGCTAATAATATCAAAGTTTCAGTTACTGAATTATTGGGAGCAAAAATATTTATTCGCTGTGGAAAAACATATGTTTTAGCAATAAGAAGAGAACAGAGAATTTATTTCTATTTTATATTCCAGTCATCAAGTTCCATATAGTCAGAATATAATTCAGATTAATGTGGATATTGAAAACTATTGAAATCAAATTACTATATGAAATTACTTCTGCCCAGAATATAACTTTAGGAAATTAGAAGAATATATATTTGAATCTCCTTCATGGATTACTGCCTTGTCATGGCAAAGGGGCTTGCGTAACT
Source organism: Azemiops feae (assembly GCA_023970755.1). Classification (NCBI taxonomy): domain Eukaryota; kingdom Metazoa; phylum Chordata; class Lepidosauria; order Squamata; family Viperidae; genus Azemiops; species Azemiops feae. The sequence goes on along the minus strand of JALGBA010001050.1, from coordinate 65,928 downwards.
CAATGAAGCTATGAGCTATGCCATGCAGGGCCACCCAAGACAGACAGGTCATATCAGACAGTTCTGACAAAATATGATCCACTGGAGAAGGAAATGGCAACCCACTCCAGTATCTTTGCCATGAAAACCCCATGGGCAGTACAAAAAGGCAAAAAGATATGACGCTGGAAGATGAGCCCCTCAGGTCGGAAGGTGTCCAATATGCTACTGGGGAAGAGCAGAGGGCTAGTACTAGTAGCGCCAGAAAGAGTGAAGCGACTGGGCCAAAGCCAAAAGGATGCTTAGCAGTGGATGCATCTGGTGGTGAAAGGAAAGTCTGATGCTGTAAAGATCTTTTCTCCATAGGAACCTGGAATGTAAGATCCATGAATCAAGGCAAACTGGATGTGGTCAAACAAGAGATGACAAGACTGAACATCGACATCTTAGGAATCAGTGAACTAAAATGGACAGGAATGGGTGAATTTAATTCAGAGGACCATCAGGTATACTACTGCGGGCAAGAATCCCTCAGAATAAATGGAGTAGCCTTCATAGTCAATAAAAGAGTAGGAAAAGCAATACTGGGATACAATTCCCATGATGACAGAATGATCTCAGTGCGAATCCAAGGCAAACCATTCAATATCACAGTAGTCCAAGTCAATGCCCCAACCACTGGTGCTGAAGAGGATGAAATTGACCAGTTCTATGAAGCCCTACAGCACCTTATAGAATCAACACCAAAAAAGTCCTTATCATCATGGGGGATTGGAATGCTAAAGTAGGAAGCCAAAAGATAACTGGAATAATAGGCAAGTTTGGCCTTGGAGTACAAAATGAAGCAGGGCACAGGCTGATAGAATTCTGTCAAGAGAATACGATGGTCATAGCAAACACTCTTTTCCAACAACCCAAGAGACGTCTCTACACATGGACATCACCAGACGGTCAACACAGAAATTAGATTGACCATGTGCTCTGCAGCCAAAGATAGAGAAGCTCTATACAGTCAGTAAAAACAAGACCAGGAGCTGACTGTGGCTCAGATCATGAGCTTCTCGTTGCAAAATTTAGGCTTAAATTGAAGAAAGTAGGGAAAAACACTAGGCCACTCAGGTATGAACTAAATCATATCCCTGATAAATATACAGTAGAGGTGACAAATAGATTTAAGGAATTAGATCTGATAGACAGTGTGCCTGAAGCATTAACAGCTTCTGGAGGCAGGTTGTTCCACTGTTCTAACTGTGAGAAAATTAAATTAAACAAATTTTACACCCCTGCTTTCATCAGACTTCATTTAAATGAACATGTGTGGTATTATGGGATGCAAATAAGTGACATGTATGACTCCAGGTAACTGGTTTTCTTTGCAAAAGAGAGGTAACTTTTGTTCTGTCCAATCAACTTTTCTCTTGCATTTTCTTTGATGTGTAAAAGAAGATGAAAGCTGAGGATCAAGATTCCCTCACTGAATAAGAGGAATTCTTTTTAGGCAGAACATTCTGAATAAATCATAATAAAATGATCTTTCTGTATCATTCTGTTTCATTGGAAAATATGCATGCTGAGGCACAAGACTAGGAAGCCACATTTGGCTAAAAAAGTGAGACCCGAAGATGTTTTTTCATAAACTACCAAGTTTATATTAGAAATGCTGATATTTTTCTCATCATTAGCACAATAGTACTAATGCTTTATTGATATACAATGAAATGCTAGAAAAAGCATTTAGCATGCAGAAAGAAGAAATATATTGGAGTTTTGTGGATAGTAATATTAAATTATTAAAAGCAGCTAGACATTTCAGTTGTAAATAATAATTGCTTGTATACATTTTCTGCACTTCTGAATTGAGAAACTCAAACTGTAATGAAATAGTAATCACTCTTCTCTTCATTTGTCAGATTCAGTGAGGAAATGGAGAAACTACCCTTCTTTTCCCTCTTCTTTTCACAAGTGGGAATCAGAGGTAGCTCTCTTCTCTTCTCTTCTCTTCTCTTCTCTTCTCTTCTCTTCTCTTCTCTTCTCTTCTCTTCTCTTCTCTTCTCTTCTCTTCTCTTCTCTTCTCTTCTCTTCTCTTCTCTTCTCTCTTTGTTTCCTTAGCTAAAAGACTTTGTATGTAAAAAGCCAAGGAAGAACAGTAATTTACTCAGGCATCAAGACCCTTTCAAGACCAAACTTCCGGTGAAGATGGCCAACTGAATACACACCCAGGAGAGATCCCTGAAGGGTTTTTCCCTGGGCTGTAACTTTTCAACTACAAATGGAAAGAACTGACATTCCTTCAGTTTATATGACTCTCCTGGGTTAGGGAACATCTTAGAATTGCCCCTTAAGATCCTCCGATACAGCTGAGGTCTGCAGGTAACTTCAGTGCTTCCAAGCAATTGCTTACTGAAAGCTGGGGGGGGGGAGGGCTGCAATTAGTTTGTTGTTGAAGAAACCACTGTTTGAAATTTAGTTTCAAATGGACAGTAAGTTGTGCCTTTCATGTCTTAATCACCTTTAAGGACTATTAATCTTTACTAAGTTAAAAGTAATTCCTAAAGTATGCAAAATTTTATTGAAAATGTATTTGAGAATATCTGTGTTAAGAGAAAGTTAAATAAAATGATGCATTAATTTAAAGAAAAATTTAGAGTTTTAAAAAGAATGTATACAAAAGAAAATAATATTATTTTATGAGGGTAGTTTAGAGGGAGGGACCTAAATTTAATCTTGAAGTTCAAAGCATGTATGTTAAGAAGTTAAAAGAAAAAGAGATATTAGATAGTTTTGATTTTAGAAATGTGCGTAAAGAAAAGCTTAGTATTTTAAAAAGGATGAAAAAAAAGATTATTTTCCCCTATAAGGTCAAAGAATCTGAAAGAATATAGTGAACCTTGTCAATATAAATGGTGATAGTTTGCAAAGAATATATTCTCCTCTTTGAATAAATAATCAATTTAACCATTTCTGCTTTATCTTCCTTGTTGTGGAAATAATATATATTTCTATTTGCACCTATTATTTCCACAACAAGGAAGATAAAGCAGAAATGGTTAAATTGATTATTTATTCAAAGAGGAGAATATATTCAAGTATGTTTTTCATTTTCACTTCTAGATTTTGTGCTTAATGATGAAAAAAATGAAACTTAGACCTTGGTTTTGTCAATTAGATAAATTTGTCGTTATAGAAATGGCTAGTTATATACTAATGTGTAAAAGCTAAAAGTTGAGACTGGAGTGTTTTTATCTTGCACTGTGATAAAAAGAGTCAGAAGTCAATACCTTTTTTTTTCTTTTTTCTCTTGTACCTTACATTTTCTTTTTCCTTCTCTTTTTCCTTCCCCTAACTTCCCATTTCTACTTCCCTTTTTATTTTATATACACACATAAAACAATAAAAGACAAAGTGTTAAAAAAAAGACTCTTTCAAGGCCAATTGCTAACAAATGATAGAGGAATCTATGCCCATGATGTGTCTTTATCACCCAGTCTCATTTCCCACCAGGTCTCCTCTCCTCTCCTGATGCATCTTGTTGTAGGCAGTCAGATCATCAACAAATATTTCAACATCCCTGCTTGCAGTAAACTTCCTTACCATATTGAGTGAGAAGAATTAGTGCAGTTCAGGGCACAAGGTCAAAGGCTGTTTCTCCTGAACAAAAAAAGAATAATGGAAGATAGAAAGCTATACACCAAAAGACAGGAGACTTTTTATGTTAAAGCTGAGAATACTCCAATAATCTTGGCACCTATCTTCTTTGAGGGCCATATTGATGGAAGATAGCTGGACATCGCCTCAGGCTGTCTTTTTTTTTTTTTACTCCTTATTCCACAACTTAACTTAAACAATCTGGAATTCAATAAAGAATACATTAGTAGGAAGGGAGTAGTGATGAATAGGAGCATGTATTGCTACTGCTTGGGCATGCATGTAGAAAATTGCCTGAAACCAGCAGAAGAAAATAAAGAGAATGTCTTAGAAATGAGATTTTGAAAGGCCTATTACCTTCCCTCATCATTCACTGCTGTCTCTTTTTTCTCCAGAACCTTCCCATTTTCCTGCCCATATTCAAGTGCTGCAGCTTGGGGGAGAAGGTCCCAGCATATCCTAACCATTGTGATGTTCATTTGCTTTGAGGGAGGAATGTCCTACTTATATCCTACTGAAATCATTCTACTATAATCACAAGCACTTGATAAATAAGGAAATATTGTCAGCTAAAGAGGCATGGGTCTCTTTATTTTAGTTAATTGCTTCATTTTGTTAGTGTGCCTATAAAGAGGTGTGCATATACTTAGTATTTTTCACATCACAGTAATCAATTCCTAGCACATTTTAACAGAGTTTAGCATGCTTTCAAAAGAAAAGAAGGTTCTCTACTGCTTTCTTCTTAAGAACTGTTTCTTGTTCAACTCAGGTCGCAACAAAATAATGTAGCATTTGGGGAAAAAGAGACAACCCAGCAATCCAGCACTGGAAGATAAAATACAGAAGATCTCCACAGCTACTATATATTTTCCTTGGGCACTCAAATAAGTGGGGACAAAAGTGAACCAAACACTACAAAATACCAACATGCTGAACGTTATAAGTTTGGTTTCATTAAAACTACTTGGCAACTTGCGGGCAAAGAAAGCCACAGTGAAACTGACTATTGCGAGAAAACCCATGTAGCTCAGGACACAATAAAACATGACTGGGGATGATTCATTACACTTCAAAACAATCACTTCAGGTACTGAATGCATGTCCATATCTGGGAAAGGAGGAGAAGTTGCCATCCACACCAGAGAGATGCTTACTTGAAGAAAAGAGCAAGAAAAAACAATTGAGCAAGCCAGGCTGTTCCCTACCCATTTTTTGAGCCTAGATCCTGGCTGGGTTGCCATGAAAATGAGAACCACAGTGATGGTTTTTGCTAGAACACAAGAAACAGCCAATGTGAAGATAATGCCAAAGGCTATTTGCTGGATAAAGCATGTTGGCTTCTTTGGTTGGCCAATAAAGAGCAATGCACAAAGGAAGCACAGTACAAGGGAAATAAGAAGGAAATAGGAAAGACTACAGTTATTGGCTTTTACTATTGGAGTATTCTGGTACTTCAGAAATATTCCAAATATCATAACTGTTGCCAGTGAAAATAAAAGAGCACTGGTGCCTAAACTAATACCCAAAGGCTCTTCATAAGACAAGAAGCTTATAATCTTGGGAATACAGGTATTCTGATCTTCGTTAGCATAGCAATCATCAGGGCATTTGACACAGTCAGCCATGTCTGCAAAACAGAAGTTTTCAAGTGAAATTATAATATGTTTACTTTAGGATCTTAAAGGAGGCATGAAAACAAAGTAAATTGTTTGGCAGCAAATTGATTCATTTCTAAGACGTGGAGAAAAGGGAAGGGATAAAAATAAAATAAATATATATTCACCTTTGTGATGTGATATTGACCCTTTGGGGCATGTAATACAATCATAGCAACAGAAGGGTTTCCCTTCTTTCCTTTTTTTTCTAGTTCCCAATTGGCAAAGTGCATTACAGAGAGAAAGAGGCAGTGCCTGTCCATTAATAAAGAAAGAGCAAACTAATTATTGGCAATCAAATTTCAAAGTATTTCATTAAAAAAAATATGGTACGAAGATCATCATGGTTAGAAGGACAGTGGTGGACAGATTCTTGCAGGAACCAGAAGATGTGGCTTTTCTGTTGTAGGTTCTGTATATTTATTATATCATATTATATCATATCATATCATATATCATATCATATCATATCATCATATCATATATCATATCATATCATATCATATCATATCATCATATCATATCATATCATATCATATCATATCATATCATATCATATCATATCATATTATATTATATTATATTATATTATATTATATTATATTATATTATTATGTTATGTTATGTTATATTATGTTATGTTATGTTATGTTTATGTTATGTTATGTTATGTTATGTTATGTTATGTTATATTATAATATTATATTATATTATATTATATTATATTTATTATATTTATTATATTATTATACTAATACTATACTATACTATACTATACTATACTATACTATACTATACTATACTATACTATACTATACTATACTATACTATACTATACTATACTATACTATACTATACTATATATTTTATATTATACTGCCTTCTTTTAAATTATTTTTCTTTTATCATATACTATGCCCGGGTCATTTGTTGAGATTAGTGGCTATAAAATATAAGTAAATGCAATAAATGAACAGAACATTAAACATGGTTTTCCTTTCCTATTTGAGAACCAGAACTGCCATAGAATCCCTCCAAAACCTGGAAGGAAATTGTAAGTAGCAGATAGGAAAGCGCTCCAGAGGGTCATTACTATCACCCAGAGGATTATTGCCTGCCCTCTCCTCCCCCCCGGACAAACTATACAGTTCCTGTTGTCTTAGGAAAGCTCAAAATATTCAGAGAGAGAGAGAAGGAGAGAGAGAGAAGGAGAGAGAGAGAAGGAGAGAGAGAGAGAGAGAAATCCTTGTCATTCATCATCTTGCTGAAATATGAATATGAAAATATATAAAATATTTTCAGTTAATTCCTACCTGGTTAAACCAGCTGTGCCATCTCATTGCATCTTCATTAATGGTGAATGCTTCCCCTGGAGGAGATTGAGGATCCATTTTTCCAACTTTCACTCCAGTGAATGATTGGTTTGGAAATGTAACCCAGTTGAGGATGTCAAGTTCCTGAACTATCTCCCTATTCTGATCAAAGAAAATTCTTTCACCAGCACTGTTGTTAAATGATACAGATTTCATAGAATGGAATAACTAGATCAGAAAATAAAAGATTACAAATTTGCATGTAACAGCTGTATTACTGTTGTTATTATTATAAGCCATTAGTTGTAGTCCTTGACTAATGGCCAGAATTGAGACCAGAAATTCCATTGCAACTCATTGAAGTTGTTAAATGATTTGCATCTCATTTTACAACTTTCTTTGTTATGATAATTATGTAAAGCACCATACTTGTTAAGTAAATCACCTGGTCAATAATCAAATTAATCTTTCTCCACTTTGCTTATTGGAAGCCATCTCAGAAGGTCACCAATGGCAATCACATAATCCAGGAATATGGTACTTATGGGATTTACTTAAACTGCCCACTCCAAAAGGCTCTGGGCTGCTTACAACATAGCCAGTATTTAACTAAAACAAGTGAAAATATAGAAATAAAATATAACAGCTCAAAAAATACAGTAATCATAACAGTAAAAAAATTGACATACACACTAACCTCAGACCTAGTTGAAAGCCAGGTTTCAAGGACTTTTGAAGACCTACATGTAGGGACACTGTAGGTATCTCTTACATCTTACATCTTTCTTAATAATCTAGAGCAGGAGTATCAAACTCACAATGTCACATGACGTGTTGTGACGTATCATGACTTTTTTGCCATTGCCGGCAATGGGGTGGACGCGGTTTCGCTATGATGCATCCGGCCCGCAGGCTGACAATTTGACACCCCTGATCTAGAGAATAGTCTGTGATGCCCTAATTCTAACAACTGTTGTGGCACAAAATCCAACATTCTCAATGGATCTTTTATGTAAAGTCCTCCACAGTTCTCTTTATAAACCCTTTTAGTAATACATAGATGAGAAATAGAAAAAAAAAGTCTTCTTAGTAAAAGATTTTAGAATTATCAGTCACATTACTGAGGCCCTGATGCTAATTTCCAAAAGTAAAGTATGAACATATGAAAAACAAACATACAAACAAAAACACTTGTGTAAATTAGGGAGCTTCAAGATTTGTTCTCCTCTAAAATGGGAAATACTTTTGAAAGAAGATTAGAGTGGTAGATGCTGTACAAATCTCATATTGAATCATTTTTGAGAGATATGAATCTCGGTCCAACAAGTGTTTGAGGGTTCTTATTGTTTATGAATGGAACTTGTCTTTTAAAAATTGCTAATAATCTATTTATTCTTGACTGCTCAATATTTGCTTCACCTCATTTCTATTCCTAAGATTTTGTTATAACTCTATATTTGTGCTTTTATTAATGGTATTCATATTATCCTTCTAATCTTTCATCAGTTACTTATGTATTAAAGTCAATGATATTAATATATTATCTAGCAACATTTACAATAGATACAACTTCAATGACTATGGGGAAAGTAATTGCAACTATCCACTTGATTTTACCATATTTTGCATATTATAAATTCATTCTTTCAACACAAACACATAGACCACAGACTAAAATATTACCAGCCAGCCTCGATGATGATGATGTTTCATTCCATCTTCTTTCATCATAACCTTTCTTCCAGATTTGGAGGAATAGATGGCTTGCAGAGCATGAGCCACAGCATACACAGCATTGTAGATGCTATAGCTGTGGCCTGTTATTCTTTTTGGAAAAACATGTTCAGGAAGGCTCTCTAATTTCTCCTCTCCACTGCAGATATTCTCTTTCTCATCTCCCAGATTAGAATCCTGAAATGCACATCCAAATGCATGACTCCAGAAATCCTTGATAAAACCATCTTCTTTTACAGCAGAAAGCTTTCGATCCTGAATAAGTTGTTGAAATCCTTTCAGTTCTTTGGCATGATTTGCAAATGATATTGCACCATGGAAGTCCTTCAAATCCCAAGTTTTTTTACTGGCAAAGTACCTCAACTCCATTCCAACAGTCAGAATCCATACCTTTCCTTTTGGGGTTCCAAATAATTCTTTATAATCAGTATTTAGTAAATATCTCAAAATGATCATGGAATGTGTATCTCCATTAAAAATCAAGACACTGGCTTCATTATCCATTATTTCCTTATAAAATGCTATTATACAGTTGAAGAAAAATCCTGTATTGGCATTATAACATGAACTGTCAAATAACTCTACGAAGGCAAAACAAATGCCTTTTTGGGAATACTTAGGTACCACGGTCTGCAAAAACCAATCTAAATCCATCCCATTTGCCACCAAGAATCCAATCCACCTCCAACCGAAATGTAGAAGTAAGTGGAGGATACCTTTATACTGATAAATTCCATTTGGAACCATTTGGTAGAAGGAAGGAAGATTGGTATCCCCTGCTTCAACTCTAGCAGATCCATGCATAAACTGCCCAAAAAAAGGGGGAATTGTTCAGGACAAATATTTTATATATATATTGTATATGATATAGATATAGATGTACAACAAAAAAGACAACTTCTTTTTGTTGAAAGTTGATAAATTTTAGAGCTCATAGGATGTGGCAGAATATATGGTAATAAACTTTGTGACCTCAAAAAGTAACAGTCTTTACTTATCATTTTTATAGTTTATCTACTTCAAAGGAGACTTCCAGGAAATAGCAGGGCTATTCTATCAGCTTGATTGGGAAATAAGACACTATCATTATCACCATCATCATCATTATCCTCATTGTCATCATTGAAAAAAGCAAATATTAATTATTGCATACTACTGCCAAAAGAGACATCATACCCATTTCCATGTAATTACCAACAGTCAAATTTTATTTGGGACATTCATTTTTTTAAAAAAAAGATATGTATTCATATGTTAATTCATACTTAACACCAGATGTTAACTATGATGAATGTAAAGTGGATTGTCCCCTTACCTTGTTAATGGAAGATTAGGCACATTTGTATGTACCTAATGTGTATGAGCAAGATGAGGAGAGATATCAATTAAAATATTTACTAAAATAAAGAGTGACAAAAAGTCTAATCCCTAATCCCTAATCCAAATTGTTTGGTTGTTTTAAGTGTATATTATTCCCATATTATAATTTCAAAGGAGTCCATTTTATGTAATGTTTTTAGGTTCAGGATGGAAACCAGGAGACCATGAGTTCTAGTTCTGTCTTAGGCACGAAGTCACCTGGGCCCAGTTCTCTCTCTCTGACTGTCAGCCTTAAGAAGGAGGCAATGACAGGCAATTTCTTAAATCTTGTCTAGAAAACTGCAACAACATGTTCAGGCAGCCACCTGAAGTCTACACTGACTGAAAGGCACCAAACAACAATAATAAAAATAATAAGTCAATTGCAAAAGACAGTTTAGTTGGAACAGCTTACATCCTGTGACAATATTTGTAACACCGTCAAACATCCACATCTGTCTATACTAGTCAATAAGTGGGGGAAAATGACAAATCCAGTCTGAACATCTGGCTAACTGTGCAATGAACCAAAGTTATAAGTTACAGTAGAGAAGAACTGGGTATCAGTTAGAAAACCCAAAGCAAAAACATCTTCAGTTCCAAAGTGGAAATTAAGGCTACATGCCAAGATAAAGAAATTAAAATCAGATGTGAATAATGAAAAACATGAAAGAGTCAAAATTAAAGAATGTAAGAATCAAGACAAGACTAATAAAAATATTGGCTTAGCACCTGAAAAATTGAAGAAGGTTTGGGAAGCAACAAATCATAGCAATAGCTGGGAAAATTTAATGCTTTGAGGCATTGATCATCCATTTTAATCAAAATCATCTATTTCAATCAGATAAGAGACATTCTGAAAAAGGAAAAACCAAACAAAGAAAACAAATAAGTTTTTGAAAGATCTATGAAAAACTCAAAATAATGAATGGATAAAAGAATTTAAAGAAGAATTTAGTAAAAAATAAAATGGAAGAGCTAATAATAGCTGAAATTAATAAAAATTGAGTGAGAAGAATTAAAAATAGGACACGCCCTAAAATTTATCAATTATATGGCTTTTGGCTCAAATATTTGACTAGTTTACATCCAATTATACCTAAACAGCTTAATGAAGTAATGCATAAAGTTTACATCAATGACTGATTAATAATTGGCAAAACTTATCTTACTAAAAGGCCCATCAAAACTATAGATTGATAAAATGCTTGCCTACAATGCTTAAGTTGCTCACAAGCACATACCATCAAATCTATCAAAACCTGGACCATAGCTGTGATATGTATACCGCTTGAATTATTAATTGGACACAAACTTTAATATCACTATAGGGTCATAGTGCATGGTTGCCTTACAGAAATAGAGGCAGTTTACTTTAAAACAAATAAACTGTTAAAGAGGAAAAGCATGCAAATGTATTAGTTTTGGGAAGAAACATGTCTAGATTTAGAAAATAATGAGCCAAGGTATAGAAACTAAGAGCTTTAATTTTAAAACATGAGTTCTCTACTAATGCTGAACTGAAAGCAACTGAAAAACAAGCAACTCAAATTTCAGGTTTATTCAGAAGTACAAGTAATAATACCAGTGTCCAGAGTGAGCACAAATAGTAGAAATTAAAGAGACAATTTCTGTTAATGAAGAACAATAAGGAGAGGAAACTAAAGTTGCTAAAGATTTGCAAGCACTATTGCTTAATCAAGAACTAGCTGGGAAAATCAAGAACTAAATGGAGGGAGCTGAAGGAATACATTGGCCAAAACTGAATTAAAGTAACAAAAAGCCTTTGGCTAAAACTTTGAAGAACATTAATGAAGTTGTTAAAATGATTTTAATTGCAACATTGGCCCAAACAAGCCAGCCTATGTAACCACTGAAAAACATGCTTTAAAATACTATGGAATTAAGTAATTAAGAAAAGAAAATCTGAATGGAAAATGCTGTTGGAATTGAAGATAAAGAAAGTTGGAATAGATTTGAGGAATTTGAGATAAGAAAACTTTAAAAATAACAAAATCAAAACTAGTCTTTCTGTGTCTAGTACAACCTGAAGATTAAAGAAATTGCAGAGGCTATAGAACAATTGAAATAAAGAGTCATGAAATTTAGAACAAATCAGCACCAATTCTACAAATCCCTTGAAAAATGGGAAAGAACTGACCATAAATAATGAAACCTTGTCAAAGAAGAAATCCTAAAACTTTGTAGAAATTTGTGGGGAAACAACAGAAGTAAAAAAAAAAAAAAGGAATACCACATGGATTAAGCAAAGACAAAAATGCTGTGAAAGTACTCAGTATGGAAGATATTAGAATAACTAAGGACATGGTACAAAAGCAATCAGAGAAAATTGAAGTCTCCTGGTCTATGGATTTTCATTAAAATAATTGACAAATATACACTTGAGGTTGGCAGATCAAATAAATAAGGAAACAAAACCTTATTTATAATGAAACCCTAAATGAAAAATGGCTAAGGATATGTCTAACTCAGATAACTTCTAGTCTCATTTCCTTTCTTCTTCACCTGAATTGGGAATGTCTTTCCAGTTATTTGCCAGTAAAATATGAACTACTTATGAGTATAATTGCAAATCAAATTTATAAACATTCAAAAAAAGAACATATATGTTTATGGCTTGGTTAGAGTATAAAAAATCATTTGATTCTGTTTCACATAACTGGAATGGGAAATGTTTCAACATTTTTTGAAACAGCGGAAACATTGGGCAATTTATGAATACTTCAATGAAGTTTTGGTGAACAAACCTAATGGCTAATAGTGAAAACTAAGGAGAAGTTGAAATCAAACAGGGAATTTCCCAAGATGATTCATTAATTATTACTCTTTATATTATCAATGGTCCCACTGACAATAATTTTGAACCAGACAAACCATAGATATGAATTGGCCAAATAAGGATGAAAATTTCACATTTACTCTTTTTGGATGATTTAAAATCATTTGAAAAAATAAAGGCTGAACTTGCTTCCTTATTAAAAAACACAAAAGACTTCAGGAAAGATATTGGAATGCAATTTGTCTTGGCAAGGATCCAGCTATACAGGCCATACAGGCAGGCAAAAATATTGACTATGAAGGAATTCAGTTTAAATAATGAAGATGTGATAAAAATAATAGTACCAGAAGAAGGCTACAAAATTTTGGGAATGCTGGAAGCTTCCAAATTATTACAGAATCAAATAAAAGAAAATACTCCGACCAAACATATCAAATGAGGTCGGAAAATATTGAAATTAAAGCTAAATGATGGTGGAAACATCATCAAGGCAATTAATATCTGGACAGCCCCTGTTATTTGATATACAGCAGGAATAGTTGACTGGTTCTAAATGGAACTAGATAACTTGAATCATGGGGCAATAAAACTAATAACAATGCACTATGGTTTGCACCAAAAAAAAGTGATAATGAAGCGGGTAGAAGACTTCTATAGGTGAAACACATTATGGAGGAAGAAAAGCATGATGTGAAAATCTATATTAGGAAAAGCCAAGAACCTTTTCTGAAGGCATTCAATTAAGGAAAGCACTGGAAAAGAAAAAGATGAAGGCTGAATATAGAAAAGAAACAAATGCACACTGATTTGTTAATTGGAAGAACAAACCAATGTATGGTCAATGCTTGAAAGATATAGAAGGAAAAGTTGATAAAAAAAACCCACAGGGAGTTGGTTAAGATCAGGAATATTAAAGAAAAAAGAACTGAAGACTATTTTCATGCTCTAGAACTAATTGCAAGAAGGCAAAAATTTAACATGTAACAAGCTACAACAAATGTTGCTTTTGTAGTGAAAAGAATGAAACAATTGACTATTTGATCAGTGACTGCAGTTAAATTTCACAAGTTAACTACCAGTAGCAACATGACAGTAGCAACATGACTGAATTATCAGACTGAGTGATTGCAAACTTTGCCATTGGATTTGAATGTAGTAACAAATACTGGGACCATCAAATAGAAAACGTTTTGGAAAATAAGCTTGTTAGGATATTATAGGACTTTAAAATCCTAACACTAAGAAATCTTCTTCCTAACCTACCTGATATAATAGTTATTGAAAAGAAGACAGTCTGGCTCCTTGATGTTTCTATTCTAGAGATGCTAGGATTACAAAATATTAGGACTTGCAGATTGAAATTGAACCCATGTGGAAAAAGAAATCAATTGTTATACAAATTGTGATTTCAGCCCTTAGAGCAATACCCAAAAGATATATCTCCATACTTGAAACTGCTTAGAGGCTACCTTAATCATTCTTAGGTCCTTGCTTAGAAATTGAACTGTTAAGTTTCCACCAATTTTAGACTATGAATCTAATTGTAGATTAGCCACAATAAATGCAGCCTGCACAAGTACAGGCATAAGCATGTATGTGTGTGAAAACTTACCTGTGGGATTTTATAAAGACTCATAAGAACTGGAAACTGGTGTATGATATCTGAGATCAATTCCTCAATAACTGCATATAGATTGTCTTGAATTATGCACTTATAGTTGGGCAAAAGTTTGCTATTTGGAGAAATCAATTGCATTGCTGCATGGTAAGTCCACTTTATGTTCAGGTGACTATCATATATATTGAATCCCAAGGTAACATTGGATAACATTTGGGCATTTTCATTGATTTCTTTCACAGCAAATATCAAAGCCAGGATATGCTGATAGTTCTCAGTCACTACACTGTAAAGGAAATGTTCAGCCTTGGATCATACATATCTCATGAAACTTCTAAAGCAAGCAACATTTGTTTATTGATTAAAACTGCATGCATGTTTATATTGCAAAGGATATTTCAGTTTCCTGAAATACTTCTTTCATCCCATTCATGAACCTTCATTATAACAGTACTCAAGATCTCAAACATTTTATAGTAATTGCAGAATGCGAATATGGCAGTGAGTTTGAAAAAGAATGGGACATATGTGGCATTCCAGGCTATGTAGATAATGAAAATAGGGAAATTATTAGAGCTAATATAATCTGAAATAACTTTATAACAAAGTGTATTGGAAGTGGGGAATGTGCAAGGTGAAAATAGTTACAGCAAAATTCATACCTCATTTGATAAAGGAGACTTCAAATACTGTTATTCAGACATATTAATGGCATAGAAGAAGGAAGAATTAAAAACAGGAAGGAATTAAAATTTAAAGCAAGTAATAAGCCTAAATGAACATTAAATAATACTTTCAGCCAGAGCTGGCAACCTGAAATTCTCCTGTTGTTAGTGGAGAGTGGCTTATGCACATAATCAGAGGAGTAGTTGACAAAGAAGGATTTGCTCTACAGTGATTTCTTTTACCATAATGCTGTGCTTCCCTAAGACATTTTGCTATATTAAATCACAGCAATTGCCCCAATAAGGTGAAGCATCTTGTCAAGGAGGATCACAGATGAGGTGTTCACTTCCATAATGTAGTGAAAAAAATTCCTTATACAAACATTTTTCCCAAAGGTGACCCTGAAGGATATTGGTTGAATTTATATGGATTCATATAAAATGCAGTTTGATAAATAATGCCTCCATAGATGATATCTCCTGACTCAAAATACTTGGGAATGTTCAGAGGAAGGTGCTCTGTCTCACATTTAATGTATCCAAGCTTGCATCCTACATCGGGTAACAGTAGCAATAGCATTAACAGTATCATTCTGGTTCCTAATGTCTTTGCTGCAGACAATTCTCTAATTGTAGTTGTTGAACTATTAGTAGAGTGTTCACAATCACAACAGCTAAATTTAGAATGGTTGCCCTCTTTGCTGATAGGATGGGGTGGGGGGGAAATAAATAAGAAGTGTCAAGTTGTGTCTTGTCAACTGGATCTCCTGATGCTGTCGTGTTTAGGGATACATTTATGGCATCCTTAGTAGCTATTGCTCTTCCTTTTGTTATTGGCCATAGCAATCCCCAAAGGGAATTTCAACACCACAGAAGTAATTGTAGCCCTTCTGCTAATTGCAGAGAACATAATATGTTCTCAGCTTTGTTGTGAACAACTTTTTGAAAGAAAAGATGTGAACAAGTTGATTGGATTAAACTTTTTTTATTTATTTTAATTTAACTAAATGGAAATTTGATTTCTAAATTTCTGCAAAAAACTAATTTTGATAATCTATTCAGGCCTTCAAATATTATCTTAAACCAGCATAAGCACAACACATGAGTGGTGAAAATACAACCTGTAGATATACCCACTAGCTTCTTACAGAATTCCTGTACTCACAAGCCCTTTTCTCATTAGCATAACTCCTTTCTCCATCTTCTGTCTCTGGAAGCACTGCCACAGCTGACCTTTCTATCCAGTTGGAAAAGGTGATTTTTGATCCTTATTTCAGATCCACGTTAGAGAAATTCACTTCCTTAGATTGCTTTCCCTTCCCTTTATTTATTTAATTAAATATAACTGACACAATAGGACAGGAACTGGGCATTAAGGCAGTTGATAAATGGGTTCAGTCATTTTCTCTCATGGACAGGAAAAAGACAATGGCAAACTGCTTCAGAAAATTGTTGCCAAGAAAAATCATGGACTTCAGCTAGAAGTCAAGACAGATCCAAAAGCATTTACCTACATGCAGATAAAAAGAACAATGAACAAACAGGTATATAGACACATCTATACAAATGTTTCAATAAAGGATTGTGGGAAGTCAGCACCCCAGAGAAAGAAATATTAAAAGGGCAGAAAAATATATTTCCTCAAAAGGATTTTTAAAAGCAGAAACCAACCCTGCCCCCAAGTCTCTCTGTCCCAAGCAGAAGCCAGCTCTGTACAAATGCAGATGTAAACCATCAGAAAGGCCCCAGCTAGGAGATCAAGAAGACAAAGACCTAAAACCTGAGACAGGACATGGTAGGATTAACTCACAAAGGCCAAAGGGCACACCCAAACTCAGGTCAGAATACGTGACACAGGAAATACAAAGCCTAAAACAGGAACAGGAAACTATTCCAAACAAAAGGCTTTCAGAGGGTATAAAAACCTACTCCCCACATGTGCTCAGTCCTTTTTTTGCCTCCTCTCTCTTGCCAGAACCATCTTTCTGTCTGGCTCTTCAATAAACTGCAACCTTCTTTCTAAAGCAGTTGCCATGTTGTTTATTTATCCCCGGCTTGGATGAACCAGGATGAAGACTTTTCCTTCAACAATTTGGCACACCAGAATGGGACTCCAAGCTAACCTCTCCAATGGACTGAGACTGGTAAGCCCCATCTTGCCAGCAGTAGACCCCTTGTGTCTGTGGATGGGTTTCCCAGGCCCTGCCCATGTGGAGCCAGGGTAGTAAAGGGAGTTTTGGGTTTGAGCTCAAGGGCTGCTTTGGAAAGAAGGTGAAGGTGAGTACCTCTAAATTTTAACTTTAAAGCCCAGGGGAGCAAAGGAAATGTGTGTATTTCTGTGTGTGTGAGTGAGAAGACCCTTTTCCCAATCACAGTTGGATTTTGCTCCCTCTGGCCTTTCCTAGCTGCAGAAAGGATCTGTTCAAGTGGCAGACCCTGGAAAGCATGGGGGTTTGGCCAGAGTGCAGGACCTTTTGTTAGGGAAAAGGGAGAGGCTGTGTGAAAATGGAATGGAATGAGTGAATGAGATAATTGGATTTGGGCAACTAGCTGGTAAGGCCCTGTAAGCAAAGCCCACCTGTAGGAACGGCCCGTAGTAGTGCACAAAGCACAGGTGTTCCCAGACTCTTCCTGAGTCTGAAAACTGACAGGCGGGGTAGTGAACGGAGGCCGGGTACCTGTTGTGGCAGGTCCTCCTCGGACAATTTATTTTTGAGGTCTGCAAACTGATGGCAGGGAGTTCCCTAGGTAGGAAGATCACGTACTTTGTTTAGGGAACCGAAGTCTTCCTGGGCAATTTTTTTTAGTGCCCAAAAACTGATAGGTGGGGCGGCAGGGATAGTGTCACTGAGAGCGGCTGGGAAGTGCTGCTAGGAGAAACCCAACTATGCCGATTGAACCCCACATTGTAAGGGGAACATGGGTAGCTGCAGTTCGAGGGTTGGAATTAGGACACCTATTGGAGATTTGCTCAAGGTGTGGGACGAGAAGCGAGTGCCTGTCCTGGATGGTATGAAAAAGGAAGCGAGCAAGACAAATTTGTGAAGAATGGGCTTTGCTAGGGCTTTGCTGGGAAACCAATTTGGCTAAATAAAGGTACTTAAAGGGAAAATAAGAAATAGTGATTCTCTCTTTCTTTCTCTCTCTCTCTACGCAACCATGTGGTATGTTTAAAATGTGTGCCTTCCCTAATTTGAGTTAATTGAGATTTATGGTGGGAATGACTAGGATGTGTAAAACTAAGACTTCTGTTTCCTTTTCTGTTCTCTTGTGTTTGTGTATATATGTGTGTCAAAGTCTTTGTGTGTGAGGTAAATGTGACTGTTTATTGTTTCTAATCCAAAGATAAAAGAATTTTAAAATTCTGCTAGAAATTCTGCTTAAAATAAGGTACCAGAGGAAAATACCCTCACCCTGTTTGTCTGGCCAAAAAACAGAGTGAAGAAAAAATGTCTTTGTTTGTTTTTCTTTCTCCTTTCTCTCTCTGTACTCTTAAGAACAGCCCAAAGTTACCAGGAGGGAATGTTTTAAGTTCATCTGCTGGAGAAGTTTGTGTCTAGCTATAAGAGCCTCCTGAAGCTCATGTTTGCTTGTGTGGGGAAATAATCTTCTTAAGTTACTTTTCTTATCCTATCACTAATTGGTGAAACTACTATGAAGCTTTTCCTGAAACATAAGCATTTCTCAATCTCTAAAAAATGTGGTCTATTTTAGAATAAATGTTAAAGGTAGATTCTCCTGTCCCTGGCAAATTGCACACCTTAAAATATTAGGCTTTTAAAATTATTTGGAGCTTTCAGCATTCTCAAGCTGCCTAGCATTTTTTTTAAGTTGCAAATCCTTGTCTTTAACATGTTGCAAATGTTCAAGTTCAGAAGTGAAACATTTCATTTTGTTGTTCTCTTACCAGAATCCAGCTTTCTTTTGTCCTCATCTATGATTTCCTCATTTTGTCTGCCTATCTGTTTCTTTGACCACTGCAGTATTGATGCCTTTTCAAACTCTGCCTGCAAGCTACCCCCCCTCCCAATTCTACTTCTCCTTTTCTTATCCTTTGTTCTCCATGCCCTTGTCTGCCTCTTCTGGGAGAGTCCACCCAGAAAGTGGGGAGCTCTTGTTCTTATATCTTTCAGCCCTGCACAGATGACCCCTCCAACCTTTGGAAGCAGAGCACACTGACCCAGATGTTGCCTCCATCCATTTGAGCCATGGAATTGAGTTTTGAATCCAGCCATCCACTAAAAAGCCACCATGCAACCTGAGTGGAACATCTTCCCAAGTCCTACCATTCCCCCAGATGCCTGTAAAAGCTGCAGAAGAAGGAAGGAGCCCTGGAGCCATTGGTCCCCACATGAAGCCTCAGAAGAAAATTAGGAAGACTATGGGGGGAGGGTAGAAACTCATTATAAAGTTTTTCTTTCTTGCCCCATTTGTATTGTAATAAGCCAGTTGAATGGATTCATAGAGTGATGGCATTTGGCAATAGTTGGCACAGCAAGTACTGAACACCTTGGACTTCTATCTGGTGGGAGGGAAAATTTATCCAGAATGTTTGTATTGCCTGTTTGTATTAGTAGCTGCACACACACACACACACACACACCATTCATAATCACACTGAGTCTCGTCCACCTACCTTCAGTAAAGTTCCCAGGCTGATTTTTGCTCTATTGCACCAAAGCTTTGCAGGCACAACTTCCTGAAAAATTCCAAGGGGGAGGGAACCAGGCCCCCTCAGGTGATTTGCAATTCATATGCCCTCACTGAGGAGGTAGCAGGAAAGAGATCTCCAAACCTCAGCCCTGAATATCTTGCACTGGTGGACTCAGATTGGAAGTCCTAGGGCTCACTATGTGCAATTTAAGAAAAAAATGTAATAGCCTGGCTTGCATACTGGCTAACCTCAATTGGACATTACAAACCTGGATGCACTGAACTAAGAGCTAAGGCAGGAAACAACCCTTGAAAATGGGAAGCCAGTGGTTATGTACTGAGGCAAACAATGGCTGTGGAGAATTTTGGGAGGAATGTGCAAACCTGACTGGAAGCTAAAAGTGACATCCAACATTTGAAAATGATTGGCACAGAATATTGGACACTATAAATTTCTTTTCCACCTAACAAAATTATTGCCATGACTTTTAGAACTTTATGGGTTGGAAGCTCCCCTTTTGGGAGCAGGGATCTTTTTCTGCTTGCCTCCATTAGTGTCTTCTTTTTTTTTGGCTTAACAGTTTTAAGGTTTGTTTACCAAGTCTCCCTGACCAGATCAATTTTAATCTTGTGCCAGTAAGTGTGTCATTCTCACACTTATGGCACAAAGGGGGGGGATTGAGGGAAGTCAGCTCCCCAGAGAAGGAAATATTAAAAAGGGCAGAAAAATATATTTCCTCAAAAGGATTTTAAAAGCAGAAACCAACCCTGCCCCCAAGTCTCTCTGTCCCAAGCAGAAGCCAGCCCTGTACAAATGCAGATGTAAACCATCAGGAAAGTTGGAGCTAGAAGCTTAAGAAGACAAAGACCTAAAATCTGCATACCCCACCTGAGATAGGACATGGTAGGATTAACTCACAAAGGCCAAAGGGCACACCCAAACTCAGGTCAGAATACGTGACACAGGAAATACAAAGCCTAAAACAGGAACAGGAAACTATTCCAAACAAAAGGCTTTCAGAGGGTATAAAAACCTACTCCCCACATGTGCTCAGTCCTTTTTTTGCCTCCTCTCTCTTGCCAGAACCATCTTTCTGTCTGGCTCTTCAATAAACTGCAACCTTCTTTCTAAAGCAGTTGCCATGTTGTTTATTTATCCCCGGCTTGGATGAACCAGGATGAAGACTTTTCCTTCAACAGGATAGTCATATTTTATCATAATTAGTAATACGTAGTTTAGGTTTGGAATCAACACACTCAGAAGTCATAAGTAATATTAGGCTTTCACTTATTGAATAATGGAGGCCCAAAATTTATTTTTCTACTATTGGAAAATCGGCAATAGGGTTCAGGGGGAGTGGTGATATCATTTTGTTAATCAATGTTCCCGATTTTCTCTTTTACTATTGATTTGGCCTCCTCCAGGATTAATTGGACCAAATATTCAGGGGAGAGGCCACAACTACAGAATTCTGTTATAAAATATACTTCTATTTGTTCTGATTATTCCAAGTTCCAATTTCATTGGGTGACTCCAGATTCTAATGCTTTGGAAAGATGAAAATAGGCTCTTTTTGTCCACTTTATTCATCCATTGCATATGTTTGGGCACTTCAATCAAAACTCCTCTCATTTGCCTTTTTTTCTAGACTAAAAGCCCCAAATAGTGTAACCTTTACTTATAATAAAGTGTTCCAGCTTCTTCAACACTTTGATAACTTTCTTCTCAAACTTCTATCTCTGTTATATTTTTTTGATGTGTGGAGACTTGAACTGTACACAATGTCCCAAAAGTAGTTGCATTATTGATTTATATAATGGTGTTAAAATATTGGCATTCATATTTTCAAATCAAATCAAATCTTTATTATGGTTAGAAACTACACAAGGAGGTTGGGTATAAACAATATTTTTAAAGCAAATAAAAGATTAAAACAACAATTATGCAAAATAAAAAAAACACTATTTCTTATTATCTCTGAAATGCTGTTGGCTTTTTCTACAGAAGATGCATACTTTGTTGATACCTTTATTGAACAGTTTATCCTCACTCCAATATCCATTCCCTCATCATTCCCTATTAGTTTTGTTCCGATTTGTTTGAGTCATTTGGACTTTTGGCATCAGTGGGTATCACTGTACAAATTATCTGGGCAATGGAAGGAAATCATCGCAATTTTTGGTGCATAAAGGTGAAAATATTGGACTTCATTATTAAACTGGTTAACTGTAAAATCATATTTTCGAGAGCCAGTTTGGTCTAGTGGTTAAGATACCAGACTAGAAAGCAAAAACTTGTTCAAACTCACAGATTTTCAAAATTCCAGATCTGATTGAGTTCTTTCTCTTTTATTTTATGTATAAAACTCAATTTCTTATGTGGTTTTTAGTTTTCACTGGTATTTAATTAGATTTATTGATTTTTTTGAAAATTATAGATGTATTAATTAATTAAGGACAATATTTAGAAAGAGAAAAAAGATGTAATGAATTCATGCATGGGCAATAAATTCTTTGATGCTACTTTTAAGAACTGCTAAGGATCAGATGATTTTACTATATTCTGAAGCATAAAATCATAAAATTGAAAAAGGGTGTACTTTCTTTTTAACATGATTATATATGACGAGTTGTTGTTGTTGTTAGTTGCAAAGTCATGTCTGACCCATCACGACCCCATGGACAATGTTTCTCCAGGTCTTCCTGTCCTCTACCATCTTCTGGAGTCCATTTAAGCTCACGCCTACTGCTTCAGTGACTCCATCCAGCCACCTCATTCTCTGTCATCCCCTTCTTCTATTGCCCTCAATCTTTCCCAGCATTAGGCTCTTCTCCACTGAGTCTTTCTTTCTCATTAGGTGGCCAAAGTACTTGAGTTTCAACTTCAGGATCTGGCCTTCTAAGGAGCAATCAGGGTTGATCTTCTCTAGGACTGACCGGTTTGATCGCCTTGCAGTCCAAGGGACTCGCAGGAGTCTTCTCCAGCACCATAGTTCAAAGGCCTCAATTCTTTGGCGCTCAGCCTTTCTTATGATCCAACTTTCACAGCCATACATTGCAACTGGGAAAACCATGGCCTTGACTATATGCACTTTTGTTGGCAGGGTGCTGTCTCTGCTTTTTAGTATGCTGTCTAGATTTGCCATAGCTTTCCTCCCCAGGAGCAAGTGTCTTTTAATTTCTTGGCTGCAGTCCCTATCTGCGGTGATCTTGGAGCCTAGGAAAATAAAATCTGTCACTACGTTCATTTCTTCCCCATCTATTTGCCAGGAATTGAGAGGGCCGGATGCCATCATCTTGGTTTTCTTAATGTTGAGTTTCAAGCCAACTTTTGCACTTTCCTTCTTCACCCGCATCAAGAGGCTCTTTAGTTCCTCTTCACTTTCTACCATTAGAGTGGTATCATCTGCATATCTTAGGTTGTTGATATTTCTCCCGGCAATCTTAATTCCAACTTTTGATTCATCTAGCCCTGCCTTTCTCATGATGTGCTCTGCATATAAGTTAAATAGGTAGGGTGATAGTATACAGCCTTGCCGGACTCCTTTCGCAATTTTGAACCAATCAGTGGTTCTGTGTCCAGTTCTCACTGTTGCTTCTTGACCTGCATATAGGTTTCTCAAGAGACAAATAAGACGGTCTGGTACTCCCATCTCTTTAAGAACTTGCCACAATTTGTTGTGATCCACACAATCAAAGGTTTTAGCATAGTCAATGAAGCAGAAGTAGATGTTTTTCTGGAACTCCCTAGCTTTCTCCATGATCCAGCGTATGTTGGCAATTTGATCTCTAGTTCCTCTGCCTCTTTGAAATCCTGCCTGTACTTCTGGTAGTTCTCGATCCACATACTGCTGGAGTCCACCTTGTAGGATTTTAAGCATAACTTTACTAGCATGTGAAATGAGTGCAATGGTATGATAGTTTGAACATTCTTTGGCATTGCCTTTCTTTGGAATTGGAATGTAAACTGACCTTTTCCAATCCTGTGGCCACTGTTGAGTTTTCCAAATTTGCTGGCAAATTGAGTGTAGCACTTTTACTGCATCATCTTTTAAGATTTTGAATAGCTCAGCTGGAATACTGTCACCTCCACTAGCTTTGGTGTTGCTCAGCTTTCCTAAGGCCCATTTCACTTCACATTGTAGGATGTCTGGCTCGAGGTCAGTGACCACCCCATCGTGGTTATCTGGGATGTTAAGCTCATTCTTGTATAGTTCTTCTGTGTAGTTTTACCACCTCTTCTTGATCTCTTCTGCCTCTGTTAGGTCCCTGCCATTTTGGTCCTTTATCATGCCCATCTTTGCATGAAATGTTCCCTTCATATCTCCACTTTTCTTGAAGAGATCTCTGGTCCTCCCTATTCTATTGTTTTCTTCTATTTCTTTGCTCTGTTCATTTAAGAGGGCATTCTTATCTCTTTTAGCTATTCTCTGGAATTCTGCATTCACTTGGGTGTATCTTTCTCTTTCTCCCTTGCCTTTTGCTTCCCTTCTTTCCTCAGCTATTTGCAAAGCTTCCTCAGACAGCCATTTTGCTTTCTTGCATTTCTTTTTCTTTGGGATGGTTTTAGTTGCTACCTCTTGTACAATGTTGCGAACCTCCATACATAGTTCTTCAGGCACTCTGTCTATCAGATCTAATTCCTTAAATCTATTTTTTACTTTTACTGTATATTCATCATGGATATGATTTAATTCATACCTGAGTGGCCTAGTGTTTTTCCCTACTTTCTTCAATTTAAGCCTAAATTTTGCAACGAGAAGCTCATGATCTGAGCCACAGTCAACTCCTGGTCTTGTTTTTACTGACTGTATAGAGCTTCTCCATCTTTGGCTGCAGAGCACATAGTCAATCTGGTTTCTGTGTTGACCGTCTGGTGATGTCCATGTGTAGAGACGTCTCTTGGGTTGTTGGAAAAGAGTGTTTGCTATGACCATCGTATTCTCTTGACAGAATTCTATCAGCCTGTGCCCTGCTTCATTTTGTACTCCAAGGCCAAACTTGCCTGTTATTCCAGTTATCTTTTGGCTTCCTACTTTAGCATTCCAATCCCCCATGATGATAAGGACATCATTTTTTGGTGTTAATTCTATAAGGTGCTGTAGGGCTTCATAGAACTGGTCAATTTCATCCTCTTCAGCACCAGTGGTTGGGGCATAGACTTAGATTACTGTGATATTGAATGGCTTACCTTGGATTCGCACTGAGATCATTCTGTCATTTTGGGGATTGTATCCCAGTATTGCTTTTCCTACTCTTTTATTGACTATGAAGGCTACTCCATTCCTTCTGAGGGATTCTTGTCTGCAGTAGTATACCTGATGGTCATCTGAATTAAATTCACCCATTCCTGTCCATTTTAGTTCACTGATTCCTAAGATGTCGATGTTCAATCTTGTCATCTCTTGTTTGACCACATCCAGCTTGCCTTGATTCATGGATCTTACATTCCAGGTTCCTATGGAGAAAAGATCTTTACAGCATCGGACTTTCCTTTCACCACCAGATGCATCCACAGCTGAGCATGCTTTCAGCTTTGGTCCAGTCACTTCACTCTTTCTGGTGCTACTAGTACTAGCCCTCTGCTCTTCCCCAGTAGCATATTGGACACCTTCCGACCTGAGGGGCTCATCTTCCAGCATCATATCTTTTTGCCTTTTGGTACTGTCCATGGGGTTTTCATGGCAAAGAAACTGGAGTGGGTTGCCATTTCCTTTTCCAGTGGATCACATTTTGTCAGAACTCTCTGCTATGACCTGTCCAACTTGGGTGGCCCTGCACAGCATAGCTCATAGCTTCATTGAATTACACAAGCTCCTTCGCCATGACAAGGCAGTAATCCATGAAGGAGATATGATGAGTAGGATCTGGTTAATCTGACTCAATATTAAAACCTAATACTGTGCACCACAACTTCCTGAATTAGTTAGGGATCTGTGGAGAATTCAATTTCTTTTTTAAAAAATAGTGTTTACGATATTTCCAGATCTTCATGGACACTGAGTAGCTATAAAAATGTCTTTTTTAAAAAAGAAATATTATAAGGCCCAAAAACAACAAAACAATTAATGGTGTAAATGAGAAGACTCTGAAGAAATCGATTGCAAAATAGAATGCAAAGAAGGAGTGATGTCTCCAGGGCAGTATGGTTTGAGTAGATGCACAACTGGGAAACAAGCCGAAGGCCAATAGGTCCCATCTTGCTTGTGCTAAAACCTAGTATCTGTCTGGGGAGCTGATCTTCAGGACAAAGTTTATTGGATTACCAGTTAATAAAAATAGATCTTCTGGTAATTTTAATTAAGAAGTGGTCCAAGCATGTTAATCAAGTCTTTTGCATTACATTCCATTTTCTTGGCACACATGTAGGACACTGTATAGACAAACACAATATGGTTATTCATATTATAAAAAAGGTAGAAAGCAACTGTAGAAAATATGTATTAGTAATCTTTCTTTTGTTCAGTCTCTTTATCTTTTAGGTACTATCTCACCTGTTTCATTAGATATCCACCATTTTGGACAAGGCACAATTGTAACAACAAAATGGTTTGTTTCCTTCTGATAACAAGGCTGACAACTGGCATTACCCAGAGAAATAGGTTGTGTCTCTTGGCATGACAAAATGAAAAGGATCATCCTCTGAGATATGGTTTTGGAAACATTAATGCTTGGGTTGCAAACTAGCATGCAGTCCTCTTTTCTATTTTCTAAGTAGAAATATTATTGATTATTGGATTATTGAATCTTTTATCAAGAAGTATAAAAATGTTGCTTTAACATTAAATAAATGATTTAACTGAAATGTCTACAGCTTGGGCAAAAGTGTGAATCTTGTGAGAGGGAGATAATCCTGTTTCAGAAAGTCCACTACATTATTATGAACATTTCTAAAGGGTGTATGACAATTTGCCATGGTCAACTCACCACAGCGAACTTGCCACAGGACAACTCGCTGTAGGATGTTATACTAATATCAAAGAAATAGTGGAATACAATCATTGAAGAAAAGATGCAAAAGGAGAGACAGAATGAAATGTGAATGGCAAAAAATAAAATATATATTTTTTATTTAAAATAATTAAATTAATTGTTATATTGTCCCACAGAAAGTTGCCCCATGACGACTTGGCCATGGTGAGTTGTCCTGCAGTGAGTTAACCATGGTGAGTTGGTCGTGGCGAGTTGGCTGCAGCAAGTTGGCTGTGGTAAGTTGTCCCATTCCATCTCTAAATGGTGTTTTTCTCATAATAGAAATTCTGATTTAAGAAGTCTGAATTATCCACAGAGAACTCAGTATGCTATAACATTAGAATTTTTTCTTGGCCAACTCTGACCAAGGAAAAACTTAAGGGTACTTAATTAAATTTTCTGAATCTTTTTCTTTAATTGGTTGCACAGAGTGGAAAATCCAGAAAACTTTAATCAGGAATACATGCTCTTCTTTGGAAGAACTGATATTGGAACCCTCCGAGGAAGGGAATGTATTTCAAATTAAATTCACTGGTATAAATGACATGAGGATCAATGGAAAAAATCCAGTAGTCTTTCAACACATGGTAATAAGATGTTATTTAACTGGTTAAATCCATTTTGCCATACTATCTTGTCTTCCTTAATGATAAGTTATTTGTATGGTTTGGGAATGTGACCCAATTTATGATGCTGAATCCTGCAAGCACAGAGGCCTCCTGGTCAAAGGATATTTTACCTCCAGCACTGTTGTTAAATGATAATGTTTTCAGAAAATAAGATGGCTGATTTGGGAAAAAAGGTAACCATGATTGACATTTTGCTGGATCTAGTTCTGGATTCAGGGGCATAGCAAAGGAGGCTCACCTGACATCAATCACCTGTCTCTGATTCTTACCAATGCTGGTAAGTTAACCTAGAAGGTGTCACATTTAATTGAGAATCCCATTACTAAGTAAAATTTAGTCATTTTATGTCACAATTAAGTTATATCTGTGATAATATTCTGAATAAAAATGACCATATTAAATACAATGACCATGACAAAGAAATCAAGTAGACGAGAGAACACATTGCCTCAAAAATCATAAAGGCATTTATGCCAATAACTGAAGTCCATGTTCTGCTGGCTAGATCACTGTCATTACTTTTGTGGTCACTGCCACACCTCCAGACCAGCATGCTCTACAGAACAACAAACAATATTCTTCCACAGCATTGTCATCCACGATGATCCAACCTTGGATACAGATTCATGTGAGAAAAAGCCTTTTTGTCTACTGGAGGCCAATCTCTTCACCATTGTTCCATTCTTGCAACAAACTGAGATCTGTCACATGAATTTGGGTTTTGTGTAAGTTTCTTCTTCAACTTTCTATATCAGATATCATTGTATCTACACAGCCAGTGTGAAACTTCATCAATATTTTGTTCTGCAATAGCAGTAAGTCAAATCATATAACTCTAGCAATGTTATCGACAAACATCCTCTGCTATCAACTACTCTGAATCATTCTTGGATGGCACCCAAAGCAATTGAATTGAATTGAGTACAATTTAGCATATCATCTTGGATTGCTATGAAAGAAGTTATTATGATTGTTTGGAAGAATGGTTGTGTCCTAGACTATAAATGTTGCCTTGAAGGATCAGTCCTGGTACTTGAGATGAATAGAACAATGATGTGGGAATTGTTTTTCAATCTGAATTCATCAAAATCCCAGAGCCAGTTGATAACCCTTTATGCATTATTATGTTTTTGAAAGTTTGGGGCTAAAAGACTGAAAGAGGGCAAATGTTGTCCTTTGAAGAGTGTTGAAAGATATGAGAAAGTTTAGCCTTGATAAGAAAAGATGAAGGGCCATTAGGCTTAGTGGTTAAAGCATCAAGTTAAAAACCAGGAGACTGTGAGTTCTAGTCCTGCTTTATGAATAATCATATAAAATGATTATATTTGAAGAGCCACTTTGCTATAATTTCAAAGGCATAAAGAAACTGTGATATGGTCAGTTCCACTCCTCCTTTAGGCATTAAATCAGCTGGGTGATATTGGGCCATTCATTCTTTCTCAGTCCTGGAAGGAGACAATGGCTCAGTAACATTGATTCAAAGGAACAAAAAAGAAAGATATGGGTTTGGTCGCCAACGGGACGAATGGAAGAAGCCGGCGTGCCAGCTTCCCAGTCCGGTTTTGCTTTGCCCAGCAACCCTTAAAGGGTCGGAAAGTTGCCCTGGCGGGGCAATGAAGAAAGAGGGACACTCCAGGAGCTCAGATCAGGCGGCAGCAGATCTGAGAGGACTGAAGAACCCCTCTGAAGAGGCAGAAAAAAGGCTGCTGAGTAAGCCGAGGCAGCCCAAGTCGTCCCCAGCCGGAAGGAAAGCGCCACAAAACAGCTGATTCTCAACAGCATGCTGAGACTGGGTGAGCTAGAATTCTTTTTTCATTCTCGTTGTGGATTATAAAACGTTGAGCCCCTGATGGCAAAAAGCTGAAAAAGTAAAGACCCCCAGAAGTATTAATTTAAAGGCGGCGAGCAATTACAATAAGGGGAAAGCGTTTTAAGGAATATTGGACATTGAAAAATAAGCCGAGGAGGACATCTAGTGGTGAAAGAAGAAATGACAGTACCAACAAACACTGAAAAAGAAAGAAAGAAAAAAGTGTTTTTTAAAAGTGACCTTGAAAGACACCTGCAAATAACAAAAGTGCCTTGGTGTGAGATTACAAGGAAAAAGACCTCTCATAGCCACATTTGTTGACTTTGGCTAAAACTAAACAGACACTATCTAAAGAAAGAGAACATTTTAAATTGAAGGCTTGACAGATGGAGGTGGATTTGGCCTAAAACAGCTGGTTCCCTTTTATACTTTGGATTTTGGTCTAAGACTGTGAGCTGTAAAATGAGTACATCAAACATTACCAGACTTATGAAGAAAACCTCTTCTGCACCCTCTGTGGGACAATCTAGCCCAACAACCCAGGGATCTATTGAAACAATGTTACAACGTGAGAAAGTAAATACTGCCCAAAATGAAATGCAGGCCTCATTAAAACTGATTCAAGAGATGATCCCAAAAAATCATGAAGAGACACAAAGTAAACTTGAGAAAGTAAGCCAAGAAATCCTGGATATAAAGTCACAATTTGAAGCTTAAAACCGGGCCAAGATGGAGGACAGGCAGCAAAGGCTGTAAAGAGCTCCTCCAAGGCAAAAGCTTTCTTTTCTTTTCTTTTAATTTTAACTTTTAACTTTTAAACTTTTAAACTTTTAGACTTTTAGACTTTTAGACTTTTAGACTTTTAGACTTTTAGACTTTTAAACTTTTAAACTTTTAAACTTTTAAACTTTTAAACTTTTAAACTTTTAAACTTTTTAACCTCTTTTAACATTGCATTTTAAACCTGTTTTAAACCTTGTTTGATATATACCGGAGAGGCCAGTATATATTGGAAACAGAAGCCACCAGAGAAAGACGGAGGAATGGGTAAAAGAAAAAAACAAGGCATCAGCCCGGGTTCTCTCCTACCAGTGAAGAATGCAAAACAAGCAAAAATTGAGGAGCACTTTGCTGGCAAGAGACTTGTGGAGATCTTGCTTTTTAATATCTATATTCCCCCACTCAACAAGAATAATCTGATCAATAAGATCTGGGAGGGTATAGAAGATTTTATCCTGGGCTGCTTAGACAAATATCCCACAGCAGCAATAATTATTGGGGGGGACTTAAACGCTAGGATGGGCCCAAGCGATCAAGCATTATTCAATCAATTTAAGATCTATTATGAAGAGAATGTACCAGGAGAACCCCTGTTTGCCAGACAATTTAAAGACACCAAGGCAAATCGGGCAGGTTTGTGTGTAAGACAGATGACTGTACGCTTGGATCTTTGTATCCTTAATGGTTCCATATGGGGTGACTACCCAGCAGATTATACGTATCGGGGAGCAGGAAGAACATCCACAGTGGATTATTGGATAGTATCATACGGCCTCCTGAAGTTCCTGCAGAAAATGGAGGTAGACTCGTGACTGGAAAGCGATCACGATCCACTAACCCTTACTTTTACATTACACCAGAAACTGCTAAGGGCTGGCTCAACCTATCTACCCAGGTTAGAGAAACACAATACCCAGATAAAAATTAAATGGACAGAGAAAAATGCAATGGAAGTTACTAAATGGATGTTAGCCCCAGAAACCATAGAACTACATACATCTTTATTAACAAATAAGTTTGAAGGATCATACTTAAAGGGATATGAAACTTTAATTTTAAATTTGAAATCGGTCCTCACTAATAGAATACCGGCTCACCCCCAAAAGCCGGTTTTAAAGAATAAAAAATGGTTTGACAGGGATTGCGTGCAACTAAAAAAAACATATAATAAGGAATACAGGAAAAGTAAAAATGCCCCTTCTGAGGATCAAACTCACTGCTTAAAGCAGTTGAAGGCACAATATAAGACTCTTCTAAAAGAAAAGAAAAGGGCGGCTCAGATGGAGTCTTGGCATAGACTAATTGCATCAGTCAGGACAAAAAATACATCCCTTTTTTGGCACATCACCAGAGGATTGGGGAAATCCCCCCTACCTCCAACTAATCAGGTACCGATTCATGCCTGGGAAGAATATTTTAGAAAGCTTTATGCAGACCCCGACTATGTAACTTATGAGAGCCAAATTAATTTGGACCAAACCCCTTATTGGCCCCCTGTTACACCAGGCGAGATATCCCGATTGATTGGAGCCCTCAAGGCTAATAAGGCACCTGGTGCTGACAATGTCCTGCCAGAAATAATAAAAAATAATCCCAGTTGGTGGGCTCCACTTTTAGCATCTCTGTTTACATATATAGATAGAACGGGCCATATGCCAAGAGATTGGGGATTAGCAATTATCATACCAATCTATAAAAAAGGTAGTAGAAATGACCCTGGCAATTATAGACCCATTAGTCTTCTGAGTGTTATTAGTAAAATGTATGCCAAACACTTAAACTATAAACTTCAGGATTGGCTAATTTCGGGGGGGATAATTAAAGATGAACAAGCCGGTTTTAGAGAAGGAAGATCAACAGTGGATCATATCCTGGTACTTCACCATCTAGTACAAAAATACACACATAAAAAAAAATCCTCTCTTTTTGTGGCCTTCCTTGATTTTAAGCAGGCCTTCGACTCAATATCTAGGAACTCCCTATGGGAGAAATTAGAAGGCACTACTATTGATAAACGCCTCCTTTTCCTCATACAAAAATTGTATACCAATTCCACCTTGAAAGTGAGGTGTAATCCTCAAGGGACCTTAACCGGCTCAGTAAGGGTACAAAAAGGGGTACGGCAGGGTTGCATCCTGTCCCCCTCCCTTTTTAACTTCTATATCAACCCCCTGATCGATCTCTTACAGAACCCTGATCTGCATCCGCCCAACTTAGCACATCGTAAAATCTCGATCCTTCTATATGCCGATGATGTGGTCATTATCTCTCAAACTCCTGTAGGACTGAAGAGAGCAATTAGGGCAACACTCGGCTACTGCAAACAGAATAAGTTGGTCCTTAACTTTGATAAATCAAAAATTTTAGTTTTTGCTAAAAGACCCAGCCAATACTCCTGGAAAATAGAAGGACACACTCTGGAACAGGTTAGAACATTTAGATACCTTGGAGTGGTTTTCCACTCGCAGGGGACATGGAGGGCACACCTGGATCATGCATTGCAAGCAGCCAATAGGTCCTTGAATGCAATCAGGCATTACTTTTACACAGGCGGAGGTCAATTGGTACCGGCTGCCTTAAAACGTTTCGAGGCCAAAACATTGGCGCAAATTCTATATGGGGCACAAACAGGAATCCTTGCAAAGAAAAACTTGCTTGAAACCATACAAACGAAATTCCTGCGAGCCATCTTAGCTGCACCCAAAGGAACCCCAAATGCCCAATTAAGAATTGAGACAGGCATGCCCCAAATTCAGGTAAGAGCCTGGAAGATGATGATCATTCACTGGCTTAAAATGTATTTCTTTCCAGAGGGACTATCCCCATTAGTGCTGACTGACAACTTCCCCTCGCCCTGGAAGCAGGCGATAGATCATAAACTGGGCTCTTATGGGCTCTCTTCGGTATTCCTTATGTCCCTAGGCTTTGATCAAGCAAAGCAAGTAGTATCCAATAGAATAAAGGACATGGAGTTCCAAGAAGAACTAAATAGGTTACCTCGCCACATTAGGGATAGAATCAAACAGGGTGTGTGGGAATCGGCAAGATATCTGAATGATCTGACCTTCCCAAAACAAAGAATAGCTTTCTTCAGAGCCAGATTTAACATTCTTCCCTCAGCACTCCTCCAGGGCAGGTATAAGAGAACACCAATAGCAGAACGGGTATGTATATGTGGTAAAGGAGAAGTCGAAGACATCTCACATGTTTTATTGTACTGTGAGTTATACCGAGTTTATAGGTCAGCATATATTCTTCCCTTATTAGAGAGATTGCCAGGGAGGGCAGACAATTTTTATGTAGGCTTTCTCCTCCAGGACTCAAACCCTTCCATCACGCATGCAGTGGCAAAATACTGTGTTGCAGCAATGTCCACAAGGAAAAAATTGGTTACAGATTTATAGCCGTCAACTTGTGCCAACTTTTTGGAGATATCTCTAATAATTTTTGGAACATTACATTTACTCACACACTTATCGACTTTCCACTCACGTAAACTAGGGAGTGATCCTAACAGTTTGA
This sequence comes from Azemiops feae, assembly GCA_023970755.1. Taxonomy (NCBI): domain Eukaryota; kingdom Metazoa; phylum Chordata; class Lepidosauria; order Squamata; family Viperidae; genus Azemiops; species Azemiops feae. The sequence goes on along the minus strand of JALGBA010001050.1, from coordinate 32,794 downwards.
GAACATGTATCTTTTTAACAGGGATGTTATTATTTATTATTAATGTCAGTACTATTTTTATTTTATACTTTTCTTAATATATTGTAAAATATGATATCTATTGCTGGTCTAAGACCGTAATAAAGTTATTGAAAATTGAAGCTTAAAACCAAATGATAATTAAAAATGAACAAAGAATTCAGAACATGGAAAATAAATCAGAGGATATTGATAAAAAGATGGAAAGGTTATTACAAGAAAATGAAAAATTAGAACAAGCAAATCAAGATCTAGAGGGGACAGTCAAGATCTTGGAAATGCAGAAAGCGGAACACTATTTCAGATTCCAAAATATCCCTGAGGACAGAGAAGAAAACATAGCAGCTGTAATTATCGAGCTTCTGGCAGAGGCTTTAAAGGCAGATAGAGGCCATTACAATATAAAAATAAAGAAATTGTGGTTTTAAAGCAGATACCCAAAAGAGTAAGAGATACTCGAAGACATTACCATTTTTTAACTACAAAGCTGATTGCCAAAGGCATAAACTTCAGATGGCTAATGCCATGCCGAAAGGCATTTTAATAAATTGGAACAACACAAGATATCGACTGGATTCAATCTGGAAAGCAGAGGACTTCGAAGTAAGGAATAGAGTAATTTTGGATGAAGGAATGCAACAATGACAAGGGGAGAGTAAGGAACAGAAGCAAATGGAAGAGACGACCCAAGGAGCAACTGCACAAACAGGAGAACAGAAAGAGAAAGACGAACAAGAGGGCGAAGGTGAAGGAACTGCCAGAGAACAGAGGATTACGAGATCGACTAGACCTAAATATAAATAATGGAAATGGAAATGGAGAAAGAAAATGGAATCTTTTCAGTAAATGTAAATGGACTAAACTCCCCATCAAAAAGAAACAAAATTTTCAGGAAATTACAGAAATTGAATATAGACATAATTTGTTTGCAAGAGACACACATAAAAGAACAGCATCATAAATTATTGGAATATTCAAAAATTGGCAAGCTTTATTATGCATCAGCACACCAGAAAAAAAGAGATGTCGCTGTATATATTAAAGAGACAATAGATTCTAAATTAGTGTATTCAGATGGAAGAATTGTAATGGTAGAAATATATCTACATCAAAAACAAACATTGTTAGTGGCAATTTATGCACCAAATAACAATCAAGAAGAATTTTATCAAAGCCTACATAGAAAAATAATAGAAATGGAGTACCGAAATATTTGCTTAGTAGGAGATTTCAATGCGATAGTAGATGGAACAATTGACTATAAAAGCAATAAAACAGGAAAAACCGGAAGAAGAAGACTACCTAGGACATTCTTTGATATGGCAGAGGAAATTGGAATACAAGATGTCTGGAGGGAAATTAACACAAAAAAATTACAATATAACTTTTACTCAAACAGCCAACAATCCTGGTCAAGAATTGACATGATTTGGATGACATCTGAACTGAGGAGGGATATACAGGAAATTGAGATAGAAAAAGGCACATGGTCAGACCACAATCCTCTAAACGTTACATGGAGAGGAATACAAAAAAAACCAAGATGGATGTTAAATCAATCTATACTAAAAGAAAAAGAATTTATAGAGTTAGCAAAAAAAGAAATGGAATTTTTCTTTAAAGAAAACAAAGAAGAAGAGACAACACCACAAAACTTATGGGATACAGCCAAAGCATAGTTTTGGCATAGCTATAACGTATACAGCAAAGAAAAATAATCATAGAAGACAGCAATATGTATTACTAAAAGAAAAATTTGGAAATTTAGAAATAGAATTACAAAAAAAATCCACAGAAAAAGACTTTGAAAAGGGAAATGGAAATAATAAAACATAAATTAAATCTGTTGGATTCAGAAAAAGTGGCAGAACAGATAAAGAGAGCAAAACAGAATTTCTTTGAAAATGCCAATAAACCAGGAAGATGGTTAGCTTATAAACTTAAAAAACAGAAAGAGAAAAGAACGATACACAATTTAGTGGATGGGAATGGCTATCTACAATTCAAAAATGAAGAAATAAAAAAGATAATTAAGGAATACTACAAGGAATTGTATGATAAAGAGGAAACGTCAAAGGAGAGAATTGTTCAATATCTAGAAGAAAGTAAGCTTCCAAAAATTACAGAGACATTTAAAACTATGTTAGAAGAAAGGATTACAATGATGGAAATATCAGAGGCCATAAAAAGACAAAAAAAATGGGAAAACACCAGGTCCAGATGGGCTCCCGGCGGAGCTATATAAAAATCTACAAGACATACTAAGCAAACCGCTGGAAGATGTTTGTAATGGACTTTTGTTAGAGGCTAAACTTCCAGCTACATGGATGGAAGCAAATATTACTCTAATACCAAAAGAAGATTCAGATTTGACGCACATCAAGAATTATAGACCGATTTCGCTGCTTAATGTGGATTATAAAAATTTTACTTCAATATGGCAGAGAGACTGAAAAAATACTTAGTTGAATTTATACATCCAGATCAAAATGGCTTCTTACCAAAGAGACAAATTAAAAACAACTTAAGAGTGATAATGGACATATTAGAATATTATGAACTACATCCAGGGAAACAATTGGCACTAATATTTTTAGATGCCCAGAAGGCATTTGACAATGTTTCCTGGCAATTTATGACTCAGCAACTACAAATAATGGACTCTGGACAGAACTTTATAAATATGATAAAAACAATATACAACAAACAAACAGCGAAAGTGATCATGAATGGAGATTATACTGAGAACTTTGAGATAAGAAAAGGTACAAGGCAAGGATGTTCACTATCTCCATTGTTATTCATTTTCACTCTGGAAGTCTTAAATAGAAATATCAGACAAGATACAGAAATTAAAGGACTGGAAATAAAAGGTGAAACATATAAGCTACAAGCATTTGCTGATGATTTGGTATTTATCTTAGAAGAACCTTTGGAGATGATTCCTAAACTATGGGGGAAGATAGAACAGTATAGAGAGATGGTGGGATTAAAAATAAACAGAGGAAAAACCAAGGTAATAGTTAAAAATCTTACAGATAAACAGAAAAAGCAAATCTCAGAAAAAACAAAGGTACAAATAGTGAAAAAGGTTAAATATTTGGGCATATATCTATTGGCCAAATACTCAACAATAAAAGAAGATAATTATATAAAATTATTGAAACAAATAAAGATGGACTTGGAAAGATGGAAGAATTTGCAATTGTCAATACTAGGAAGAATTGCTACAGTGAAAATGAATGTTTTGCCGAAGATGTTATTTTTATTTCAAACAATTCCGATAAAACTTGAGAAAAATTTCTTCAAAGATTTAAACTCGTTAATTTTGAACTTTGTTTGGCAAGGAAAGAAAGCTAGAATTAAGATGAAAACGTTACAAGACGCTAAGGAAAATGGAGGTTTTGGGTTACCAGAGTGGGTTTTGTATTATCAAGCATCTGTTTTAACATGGGTGAAAGAATGGATAACTCTTAGAAATAAAAGGCTGTTATATTTGAAGGGGCATGACTTACAATTGGAATGGCATGCTTTCTTATGGTATGGGAAAAACAGAGCTCATAAATATTTCCAAAATCACTATATAAGAAATGCTTTGTTAATAGTATGGGAAAAAATTAAAGCTAAAATATATTTAAAAATTCCGGGGTGGCTATCAATGATGGAAGCATTTGTACATCCAAACTTGGTAGACTTTGAAAAAAATTGGACATATAGAGATATTCTAAATATTGATGGGAAGTTAAAATCCAAACAAGAACTGGAAAATCAGGGTTTCAACCTGTCATGGTGGGCACATTTACAGATGCAAAATAGATATGAAAAAGATGTAAAATTGTATGGATTTTATAAAGATCAAACTGTATTTGATAAGATTTTGTTAACGTCGGATGAGAAATTAATTAAGAAAATGTATAATTTTTTGTTAATTTTGGAAATGGAAAATGAACAAGTTAAAGAAACAATGATAAGATGAGCGAAAAGCGTTGGTTATAATATAGAACTAGAAAAATGGCAAAAGCTATGGGAGAGAAATTATAAATTAACAATGTCAACTTCGTATAAAGAAAATTTATATAAAATGTTTTATAGATGGCACTTGCCACCAGCAAGATTAGCAAAAATGTTTTAAAATATATCAGATAGATGCTGGAAGTGTAAGCATAACTCAGGCACATACTATCATGTTTGGTGGACATGTGGCAAAGCAAAGGCTTATTGGAAAAAGATACATGCTTGGTTAGAAAAAATATTAGGATAACATGTTGATTTTAAACCTGAACTTTTCTTATTAGGTATAATGGCAGAAAAGATTAACAAACAAAGCCTATATTTGATTTTACACGTCACTATAACAGCAAGAATAATCTTTGTGCAATATTGGAAAAATGAAGGACTACCACCAGAAGAAGAAATAATCAGAAAAATACTGGAATGCGCAGAGATGGACAGATTAACTATGAGATTGAAAGACAAAGAAGAAACAGAATATTATCAAAATTGAGATCTATTTTATTAATGGCTAGAGGAAAGAATGAAGGATTAGGAATTGAATATGTATTAGCATTGTTATACTCAGACAGCACGTTGGTTGAAAAATTAATATATGTATGTAAGAGAAAATTAATAAAATCTTTATAAAAAAAGAAAGATATATAAAACAAGCAAGGAGATATATTATAAAGTTACAAATACTGGATCTTCATAATCAAGCTCTGGAAGTCAATTGATGGAACGTTTTATTGTCAAGACTTACAACATTAATAATTTAATGATTTCCCGCATAATATCAAAAAGATGCTAAAGATAACCTCATCACCCTCCATTAAATCAGTGGACTTGAATCATTAAAAGTGGAAGAAAATGCAAAAAGAAATTAAAATGTGTACATCCAGATAAATGGAATAGAGCAATGGAGAACTGACAAAGATATGACAACCACCTTCAACCATAGAAAGCACAGCAAGGTTTTAGTGATTTGCTGCAGTTCTTGGGGTCAGAAGGCTCCTCCATTTGGCAGGAGTTGTTGCTGGCAGCAGTATTCCTATGTTGGATGATATTTTTTTAATTGAAAAGACTTATGCATTCTCACACCTCCTGTACTTATACTCAGGATGAAACTATTGGAACAGTCATCTTGAATTAGACTTGCGATGGAAATGAGAATTGGTGCAGTGAAGCAAATAACACATGGGTGTATCATGTCTGTCATTTTCCCCACAGAACTGCCTCCTAGACCAAAAAATAGCTCCTAAGAAAGCATTCAAGGGAAGTTCCATTCAGAGCAAATTGCAGTAGTCCATTCCTATGGCAGAAATAACTACCAAAAGTCCTCCAGCACTAGAAATGTGCTTAACTGATGGACCAGATATACCTGTGCAAAACCTGTTGTCTCAATAGTTGCATCCTGTACTATAAGAGGAAACTATACAATGCCTGTTTCAGTACAATCCAGAAACATGTATATATAACTGGTCACATTGTGTCCTTTCGTCAAAGAGAAAAGTTGTGAATAAGATAATTTTAGTTATTCTGACATGCCTTGGACATCCCATATTTGGACTATTGCAACACACTCTTCATAGATCAGCCCCTGAAATTCAGCACAAGTTACAATGATCCAGAATAGCTTGTTTGGTACTGTGTTCTACTCAGTTTGCCTATGTTAAATTATTGTTGAAAAGATGCACTGGCTCCCAGCTTATTTCCTTGTATAATTCAATTGCTGGTTATCAGTTCTAAAGCCCTAAACAGCAAAGGGAAATATTTAAATTATTAGTGAAATATCTTGCATTTTTAAAATGTTTTTAATTTTCTTTCATTTCTTTCCATCACATTTGGCATTGAGAAATTATTAAGTTTTCCAATGTAAAGAAGTACATATCTAAATCTTACTGAAAAGATATAAAAAGGGAATCAATTTAAGTAACACTGGATACATTATGGCAGGCATGTCAAACTGCCGGCCTGCGGGCTGGATGCTGGCAATGGGGGAAAAGTCGCAATATGTTGTGCGACATCACGTGACGTTGCAAGTTTGACATGCCTGCATTATGGGGTTAACCAACACCATAAAATCTACTTGAGCTTCAAAGACCTATCTTTCAAATTTTAATATATATTTCAATGTCTGAATTTGAAATAGGAGCTTTGGTTGGAAAGTGTTAAAATTCTGTGGTCGCATAGAAACAGAACAAGAGTCAAACAGATAATTCTGAAAAATAATGAAAAAGAAGTCATTGTTCAACATGCAATACTTTAATTTAAGGAACTGAAGTATGTGACATTAAAACGACATAACAATGCTTGCAGTTCTCAAACCAAATATAGGATTTGCAATTTTATTTTCATCAAGTTTGTGAGATTAAGCTGAAGTAAACAAGTGCAGTGATGAGAATACTACCATAAGATCCAAGGTCTAGCACAGTGGTGGCGAACCTATGGCACATGTGCCAGAGCCCTCTCTGTGGGCACGTGTGCTGTGCCCCAGAGATGGCAACCATCCCTCTTCAACCAGCTGCCTGCTAACTCGCCGAGGTCCCACGTGGCCAGATGCATCCCAGCACCCATGCGCTCACTGGCCTCTGTGTGTGGGGGGCGATGGTGTCAGGCAGCAGCCACCCCGGCCCCTGCCTCACCTTGCCCTGCGACAATGGCACCCCCACCCTGCCTCATCTTGCCTCGCCTCAACCTGCAGGACGAGACTCCTGCCCACCGCCCCACCTGCCAGAGACCCCCTGGATCTCCCCCAACCCTGTCCGGCCCCCACAGGCGTCCCTCCCCACAAGCAACATTGAGGTGACCATGGTCACCTTAGCCACACCCACCCAGTCTGCCATGACCACCACAGTCACGCCCATCCAGGGGGCCACGCCCACCTGGCACCCGGCGATAAATAAGTGGGTTTTGGGTTGCAGTTTGGGCACTCGGTCTCTAAAAGGTTCGCCATCACTGGTCTAGCATGTATCCATCCAAGACTATGGATGAAATTCCAGAACTGATTGTTCCCTCTCAGACTTGCCTTTCACAAACATCATCTATTGCAAGAAAAATACAAGAAAGAAAGAAAGAAAGAAGAAAGAAAAGAAAAGAAAAGAAAAGAAAAGAAAAGAAAAGAAAAGAAAAGAAAAGAAAAGAAAAGAAAAAAAAGAAAAGAAAATAGACCATGAATAGCCAAAGTTATGCCACAAATATCTTTCATATCACACCAATATGCTTCTGGTGCGACATGATATCACATCAAGCCTCTTGATGCAGCCACTGCAAAAGTGACATCTTCAAGTTTTATGGCTGATTAAATGCTCTCTTTTGTTCAACTCAGGTCTCAACAGAATAATGTAGCATTTGGGAGCAAAGATGCAACCCAGCAATCCAGCACTGGAGGATAGGATGCAGAAAACCTCCACAGTGACCATATATTTTCCTTTTGTGCTCAGGTAAGTTGGAACAAAAGTCAGCCACACACTGCAAAACACCAACATGCTGAAAGTGATGAATTTGGCTTCATTAAAAGTATCTGGCAACTTCCGAGCAAAGAAAGCTACAGTGAAGCTGGCAATGGCCAATAAGCCCATGTAGCTCAAAACAAAATAAAACATGATGGGTGATGACTCATTACACTGAAGAACAACTTCTTCACTCATTGAAAGCATATCAGTCTCTGGGAAGGGAAGAGATGTTGCAAGCCACACAACACAGATGCCTACTTGAAGAAAAGTACAAGAAAAAACAATGGAACTGGCCAGTCTTTTCCCTGTCCACTTCTTTATCTTGGATCCTGGCTGTGTGGCTATGAAAGCCAGAATTACAATAAGGGTTTTTGCCAATATGCAAGATACTGCCATAGTGAAAATTACCCCAAAGGTAGCTTGGCGGAGGAGACATGTTATTGTTAGTGGTCTTCCAAGGAAGAGCAATAAACAAAGAAAACAGAGCAGAAGAGAGATGAGCAGAAGGTAGGAAAGGTCACGATTGTTGGCTTTCACTATGTGAGTATTGTGATGTTTCCAAAATGTCTTCAAGATCTGAACTGTAATAGCAGACAACAAGACTGTGCAAGTGACTATGCTGATACTTAATGGTGCTTCATAAGACAAGTAGCTAAGTGTCTTTGAAATGCATATGTTCCATTCCTTGTTTACATACTGATCGTGTGGGCATTTGAAACAATTATCCATGTCTGCAAAATTTCACAAAATTAAAAGGGATAAAGTAATCATGTCTGTGTATTTATTCCCTTCTATTAGCAATATAGTAGCAGTTGAACATAGTGACATTTTTTCCCACATAGGTGAACTGAAAATGACATAGTTGGCCTATAGCTGGATGAATGGCACCTTAGAATGAACAAAGAACATCACTTTTTATGTGATAAGGTGTCTCTGGTTAATCTGACTTAACATTAAGCCTATATATTGTGGCATGAACCAATATCTCCTTAGAAATTTAGGCAATATTCTATGGAGCATGTAATAATGTTTATTTTTTTATTGTTTACATATATCATTTCCTCTCTGCATGAACATAGAGTAGCTAAAAAGAATGGCTTTTTTTTTAAAGGAACTATTCTGAAGTATAATGGCAACAAAGCAAATCATGATATTTATGAATAAGACTGTGAAAAATATCCATTGCCAAGCAGAATGAAAAGAATGAGTGATGCCACCTGGCCAGTATGGTTTCAGTAGATGCAAAACTGGATACAAGCCAAAGGAGGGTGAAGGTGTCCTGGCCAAAACTTCCCCATTTTGCTTCTGCTGAAGCCTAGATCTAGGTGGAGAGAACATCTCTGAGATTAATATTATTGGGTAACCAGTTAATGTAAATAGATTTTCTAGTAATCCTAATTAAGAAGTGGTCCAAGCATGTTAAACAACGTTTTGGCTTTTATATTCCATTTTCTCAACACACATATAGGACACTGTAAAGACAAGCAGGATGTGATTATTCATATTATAAGAAAGGGAGGAAATAGCTATAGAAAAAATGTTGCATTAATCTTTTGTTGTAGCTTATTGTTGTTGTTGTCTATTTATGTTTTTAATCTTTTCCCTACCCACTTCACCTGTTTTGTTAGATATCCACCCTTTTGGACAAGGCACACAACTGTAACAACAAAATGGTTCTCCTTCCTTTGTTTCCTTCTGATAACCAGGCTGACAATTGGCATTACACACAGAGATAGGTTGTGACTGTTGGCAAGGTAACATGAAAAAGATCATCCTCAAAGATATGGGCTTGAAAAAAATAATGCTTGGGTTACAATATGGCATGCAGTGACATTTTTTAGTTTCTAAGTAGAAAGACTCTTGCTGAAACTTTTTTCAAGATGAAATAAAGCATGATTCTTTAATATTAAATAATCGATTTAACTGAGATTTCTACAGCTTGGGAAAAAGTGAGAATTTTGTGAGAGGGAGATAATCCTGTTTTAGAAAGTCCACTACATTATTATTAGCATCTCCAAATGGTGTTTTTCACATCATGAAAATTCTGATTTTGGAATTCCAAATTATCAATAGAGATAATTATAATTTATCCATAGTGTGCTGGAACATAAAACTACCTCTGGCCAACGTTGACCAAATAAAAACTTAAGGGTACTTGATTACATTTTTAAAATCATTTTCTTGAACTGGCTGCACATGGAAGGAAATCCAGAGAACTCTAATCAAGAACACATAACATTATTCAGAATAACTTTCTGAGGAAGGGAATGTATTTCAAACTAAGTTCAATCAATAAAAAAAATCAAGTAGCTGAAACATTTCAACACATGGTAATAAGATGGTTTTTTTACCTGGTTAAATCCACGATGCCATACTATCTTGTCTTCCTTAATGATATTTTTTTTTATGTGGAGGTGCCCATGGATCCATCTTTCCAACCTTCATTCCAGTGAAAGATTGATTTGGGAATGTGATCCAATTTATGATTTCAAATCCTGCAAGCAGAGATCCCTCTTGGTCAAAGGAAATTTGATCTCCAGCACTGTTGTTAAATCATAAAGTTTTCAGCAGATAAGAAAGCTGAAATGGGAAAACAAAAAGGCAAAAGTGATTGAGGTTTTGGTGGTTCCAATTCTGGATTCAGGGACATTTTAAAGGAGGTTCACCTGACACTAAAAAAGTCATTTCAGCATCACACAGAATTCCTTTATTTGTTAAACTTTCTTACATCATTACATTTCCAGTCATATTTTAAATTGCTTTATTTTGTGATTGGCTAACAGCTCTCAAAAGAAACCAGCATGGCTGCATAAAGAACTCTCTGATAAATTGAAAGATAAAAAGGACAAGTATAGAAAGTGGAAAGAGGGGCACATAACTAAGTCAGAACATCAGCAAATAGCCCGAGCCTGCAAAGATGAAGTGAGGAAAGCTAAGGCTCAAAATGAACTAAGGCTTGCGACCAAAGTCAAAAATAACAAAAAAAAAGCTTCTTTCAACATGTAAAAAACAAGAAAAAAGTGAAGGAAATGATTGGTCCATTAGTGGGTGAAAGTGGCAAGAAGGTGACAAGCAACAGGGAGAAAGCAGAACTATTTAACTCGTTTTTTGCATCTGTCTTTACACAAAGGGAAAAAACAGACCAACCTACCAAAAATAGTGCCATAAAAAACAGAATAGAAACGCAAGATAAGATGGGCAAGAAAATGGTAAGTGAGCACCTGTCCAGCCTAGACGAGTTCAAATCACCAGGACCAGATGGATTTCACCCCAGGGTTCTCAAGGAACTGGCAGATGTGATCTCAAAACCATTGAACTATATTTTTCAAAGATCCCGGAGCACTGGGGAACTACCGGAGGACTGGAAAAGAGCTGATGTAGTTCCCATCTTCAAAAAAGGAAAACAAATGGACCCAGGAAACTACAGACCTATCAGCCTGACCTCAACACCTGGGAAGATTCCAGAAAAGATAATCAAACAACGAATCAGCGAACACCTAGAGGCAAACAAAGTCATTACTAAAAGCCAACATGGGTTTGTCAAAAACAGATCATGCCAGACAAATCTTATTGCATTCTTTGACCAAGTGACAAAATTAGTGGACCAGAGGAATGCTGTGGATATAATTTACTTGGACTTCAGTAAGGCATTTGATAAAGTAGATCACAACCTACTACTTGATAAGATAGAAAAATGTGGGTTAGACAGCATCACCACCAGATGGATTCGTAGCTGGCTGACCGGCCGTACTCAGTGTGTGGTCCTCAATGGAACCGCATCTACATGGAGGGAAGTGTGTAGTGGGGTACCCCCAGGGCTCTATTCTGGGCCCAGTACTCTTCAACATCTTCATCAACGATTTGGACGAGGGGATAGATGGGGAACTCATCAAATTTGCAGACAACACCAATAACAGTTGATTTAACTGAGATTTATACAGGTTGGGGAAAAGTGTGAATCTTGTGAGAGGGAAATAATCCTGTTTCAGAAAGTCCACTACATTACTATCAGCATCTCCAAAAGATGTTTTTCATATGGTGGCAATTTTGATTTTGGTCTGAATGATTAGAAGAGAACTTTTAATGTGCTGCAAGTTAAGATGGATTTTGGCAAACAGGACCAAGGAAAAACTTAAGTGTTCTTGATTAAATTTTCTGAATCCTTTTCTTTAACTGGATGCATATAATGGGAAATCCAAATAATTCTGATCAGGGACATATGATATTCTTTGTAGAAGTGATATTCCTTTCTGTGGGAATTTCCAAACTAGGGAATTAATGGCATAAGGATCAATGAAAAAAAAATCATTAGTTGAAGACTATCTACATACTAATCAGATTTTACCTAGCTGCTTATAGCCCCTGTGCCATACTGTCTTCTTTTCCTTAATGATAAGCTGTTTGTGTGGAGATGTCCATAGATCCATTTTTTCAACTTTCACTTCAATGAAAGATTGATTTGGGAATGTGACCCAATTTAGGATATCAAATCCTGCAAGCAGAGAGCGAGACAGAAGTGATTGAGATTTTGCTGGATCCAGTTCTGGATTCAGGGACATTGGAAAGGACATCATTCATGTGACATCAAAAGTCATTTCAGCATTAAAACAGCATTCTTTTATTTGCTAAACCTTCTTATGCCACAAATGATTTTATTCAGTTGCTTTATCATGGTTCACTTCAGCTTTGAAACCAAAACATGAAAACTGGGGGGGGGGGAATGAAATGTACAATGAAATCCTATATTTTTAAACATACTATCTATAGTATAACATTTAATCTGCAATAGTCTTTATGTCTCATATCAAAGCTTCATATCACTGATTGATTTTCTTTGTTTGCTAGCTTGGTTTTTTAGTTTATAAAAATGAATTCAGTGCAGCAATTCAATTTTAACCAATCAGAATAAAATGTTGATTACATGTAAACCAAATATAGGTGCTTATTTATTATTCTGACCTGGGCTGTAGAGATTATGGGTCTGCAATGTCTCTCTTTTATCTGTTGCCTTGTGTCTGATGAGTGAGGAATAGATGGCATGTTAAGCATAAGCCACAGCATGAACTGCTGTGTAGATGTTACAGCTTTGGCCAGAGATCCTCATTGGAAAGACGTGCTTAAGAAGGGTCTCCAAATTTCCATCCCTGTACAGGCATCCCCATTCTTATGAGCAAACCTAGAATCCTGGAATGGACAGTAAAAGGCCTGAGCTCAGAAATCTCTGATGAAACCATCCCTTTCTGAATTCAAAAGGTTTCTGCACTGGAGAAATTGCTGGAATCCCTGGAAGGAACTGAAGGAAAGAACTAGAAGGAAAAAGCACAGTTGAATTCTAATAAATTCCAGTCATAATAAATAAATTTCCATGAGGGTTTTTAGCTCCATCCCAGCAGTCAGAAGCCAAGCACGGCCTTTGAGTTTTTCTGATGAAATCTTGATTATGTGTTCAATTTGAGAAGATTGCAGCCATTCCAAAGGATCATGGAACACATGTGCCCACTGAAAATCAGTCAGTGGCTTTGCTGTTCATGTTAAGCATTTGCTGCACATTTCATGTAATTTACTTCAGAAAATAAACTGAAAATGTAAATACCTTTGCAGAATTGATACTATTTTTTGAGTATTTTGGAATGATAACATTCATGAACTCTGTAAATGTATCCAATTCGCAACAAAGAATCCAATACAATTCCAGTTGAAATGCTGGAGTAATTTTATAATCCCTGATAAAGTACATTTGGAATCATCTGATAGTAGTAAAGCAGACAGTCCTTTTCAGATTCCAAGATTCCAGAACTATACATGAACTGAAAAGACAGTGAGATAAGAAATAATATGTTTTTCAAAGGGTAATGAAGGTCCACTATTTCAATAAGCCATAGAAAGTGAGATTTGTTATAATTTGACAAGATAATTTTCTGACTGGTTTTTTTTATATTTATTACAATCTTGAGAGTTAGTATTACCAAAGCCCTTTGTACATGTAATATATTTTTATACCTGTTAAAAAATCCTTTTCTTGTTTTTCAGTTTCTTAATTTCCAGTTTCTATTAAATAACTTTTGTGCTCAAACATAGTTGACTAATTTTAAAATAAAAAAATGGTGAGTCATGTTTTAAATGGAAATATATTAATTCCTATTTTGCAGTAATGTAGAGAAATATGGTCCTCAGCAAAATAGAATGTTCAAGTATGTAACATGGAAATATTCTACGTGTAGCAAAACAAAATAAAAGAGTGCATTATTGGTATTAAAAATAGCTGCAGGACCTCCGGTTCCGGTCTGCAGTGAAGGCGGTCAAGCGAAGAGTTTGTTCTCTTCGCCAGCCGGTTTCCCCCCACCGGTAGACCCTGGACAGGGTCAAATGTCGCCCTGGAGGGGCAGCCACCGCTGAGGAGGACACTCATTGATGGCGGAGGGACTCACACTAGAAAATTGTTTTGGAACTTAAAGATTTTATTACTATTTTGGATTACAAATTGGATATTTTTTTTTCATATCCACTTTGGTTTTGTTTGCTTTTTTCTTCCTGTCTGGCCTGACTTTTTTGATTTTTATTATTTCTTTTGGATGTTATACCTTATAATAATATCTATACTTTAGAATTTTTAGTGTTGTATCTACCTTCTAAGCTGAATCTTCAACAAAAAATTAAGACTATTCTACTATTGAAATGGAATTTTACCCACAGCTTGACTATGGACTTTTACTAGAAAATTTTTTGGAACTTAAAGAACAATTTAGAATGAATATGAAAGAGGATGCTCCAGAGTTAAAAATTGAATCTCAAACTTTGACTGACCAATTTATAGATCAAGGAACAACAGAGGAAGAACAAATCAACTCTAAAGAGGCCGGCATGTGACTACATCCACAACTTAATGAGACAGAGGAAATATATTTACAATCTATTGGTGATCGGATACTGGGAAGAATACATGAATTTAATGAACGTGTGAATGCTAGAATAAATGCTTTTATTAGAAAGCTTCAAACTGATTTTCAACTGACTACTTTACAATTCACACAACACCAGATGAGGAACCAAACAACATAGAGGAAGATATTACATCTCATATACAAGTTATGGAGAATCTCGATGACCAAAGGCGGATTCTAACTAAAACACCTACAATCCCAAAAGCAACAGGAACTTTCCAAATACGAGGCATTGAAAACGTTGACAACATGGATAAACAACGAATAACTACCATACTGAATAAGACTGATTATGTAGTGCAGACAACATTGGAAAAAAGAGAAGAGGACTACGATCAGATTCAACTGTGGAGAAATATGTATAATCAAATATTAAGATTTGATGAATTGGAGGCTCTTTTGTGGAAACCTGCTTGGCACAAAAAGAAAGCTAGAATTAGGTTGAAAAATGAGAGTCAAAATCTTACCTGATGGGTTAAAAAGGCTTTTAGAGATTTTGAGTGAGTTAATACTACTGAGATGAAAATTATTGATTTGACTATGGTTGGGATGTAATTTGATTATGGTTGGGAAATGTAATACGGAAAAGATGGTAAACAAAAAGTTAATAGATGAAGAAATAGAATATAGACCGGAAATGAAATAAGAAGGTGTCTAGTGAAATAATATGTTTTCTTTTTAAGGTATAATGATTTTGATAAGATTAAATTTTAGGTAAGGAGTTAAAAAGGGGTTTTAAAGGTATGGATTCATTTATAAAATATGTATTTGAAATAGAGTAGAATAAGAGATAGAATTTAATTGGGAGTATAAATAGAATGGTTGGAATAATATGTATATTTTAGAAACAATTTATATTTTACGAAATAAGGAAAATTGGATACCCG
>JALGBA010001050.1:0-12500 GCA_023970755.1 Azemiops feae | reverse complement strand
CCCCCAAAAAAATGATGTCAGTTCTGCAGAAGGAAACATGATAAATAGGGAGAGAAAGAAAATTAGGAAGTTAAGGGAAACATTATACTTTACAAATCTGGAAGCTCTGACATTACAGTGATTCACACACTCATTTTGGGCTTTGGGAAAATCTTTCCATGCTATTAAATATTGGAGTTCTCCCCTATGTCTGCAGGAGTCCAAGATGTGTGCTGTGCCCCAGAGATGGCAACCATCCCTCTTCAACCAGCTGCCTGCTAACTCGCCGAGGTCCCACGTGGCCAGATGCATCCCAGCACCCATGCGCTCACTGGCCTCTGTGTGTGGGGGGCGATGGTGTCAGGCAGCAGCCACCCCGGCCCCTGCCTCGCCTTGCCCTGCGACAATGGCACCCCCACCCTGCCTCATCTTGCCTCGCCTCAACCTGCAGGACGAGACTCCTGCCCACCGCCCCACCTGCCAGAGACCCCCTGGATCTCCCCCAACCCTGTCCGGCCCCCACAGGCGTCCCTCCCCACAAGCAACATTGAGGTGACCATGGCCACCTTAGCCACACCCACCCAGTCTGCCATGACCACCACAGTCACGCCCATCCAGTGGGCCACGCCCACCTGGCACCCGGCGATAAATAAGTGGGTTTTGGGTTGCAGTTTGGGCACTCGGTCTCTAAAAGGTTCGCCATCACTGGTCTAGCATGTATCCATCCAAGACTATGGATGAAATTCCAGAACTGATTGTTCCCTCTCAGACTTGCCTTTCACAAACATCATCTATTGCAAGAAAAATACAAGAAAGAAAGAAAGAAAGAAGAAAGAAAAGAAAAGAAAAGAAAAGAAAAGAAAAGAAAAGAAAAGAAAAGAAAAGAAAAGAAAAGAAAAAAAAGAAAAGAAAATAGACCATGAATAGCCAAAGTTATGCCACAAATATCTTTCATATCACACCAATATGCTTCTGGTGCGACATGATATCACATCAAGCCTCTTGATGCAGCCACTGCAAAAGTGACATCTTCAAGTTTTATGGCTGATTAAATGCTCTCTTTTGTTCAACTCAGGTCTCAACAGAATAATGTAGCATTTGGGAGCAAAGATGCAACCCAGCAATCCAGCACTGGAGGATAGGATGCAGAAAACCTCCACAGTGACCATATATTTTCCTTTTGTGCTCAGGTAAGTTGGAACAAAAGTCAGCCACACACTGCAAAACACCAACATGCTGAAAGTGATGAATTTGGCTTCATTAAAAGTATCTGGCAACTTCCGAGCAAAGAAAGCTACAGTGAAGCTGGCAATGGCCAATAAGCCCATGTAGCTCAAAACAAAATAAAACATGATGGGTGATGACTCATTACACTGAAGAACAACTTCTTCACTCATTGAAAGCATATCAGTCTCTGGGAAGGGAAGAGATGTTGCAAGCCACACAACACAGATGCCTACTTGAAGAAAAGTACAAGAAAAAACAATGGAACTGGCCAGTCTTTTCCCTGTCCACTTCTTTATCTTGGATCCTGGCTGTGTGGCTATGAAAGCCAGAATTACAATAAGGGTTTTTGCCAATATGCAAGATACTGCCATAGTGAAAATTACCCCAAAGGTAGCTTGGCGGAGGAGACATGTTATTGTTAGTGGTCTTCCAAGGAAGAGCAATAAACAAAGAAAACAGAGCAGAAGAGAGATGAGCAGAAGGTAGGAAAGGTCACGATTGTTGGCTTTCACTATGTGAGTATTGTGATGTTTCCAAAATGTCTTCAAGATCTGAACTGTAATAGCAGACAACAAGACTGTGCAAGTGACTATGCTGATACTTAATGGTGCTTCATAAGACAAGTAGCTAAGTGTCTTTGAAATGCATATGTTCCATTCCTTGTTTACATACTGATCGTGTGGGCATTTGAAACAATTATCCATGTCTGCAAAATTTCACAAAATTAAAAGGGATAAAGTAATCATGTCTGTGTATTTATTCCCTTCTATTAGCAATATAGTAGCAGTTGAACATAGTGACATTTTTTCCCACATAGGTGAACTGAAAATGACATAGTTGGCCTATAGCTGGATGAATGGCACCTTAGAATGAACAAAGAACATCACTTTTTATGTGATAAGGTGTCTCTGGTTAATCTGACTTAACATTAAGCCTATATATTGTGGCATGAACCAATATCTCCTTAGAAATTTAGGCAATATTCTATGGAGCATGTAATAATGTTTATTTTTTTATTGTTTACATATATCATTTCCTCTCTGCATGAACATAGAGTAGCTAAAAAGAATGGCTTTTTTTTTAAAGGAACTATTCTGAAGTATAATGGCAACAAAGCAAATCATGATATTTATGAATAAGACTGTGAAAAATATCCATTGCCAAGCAGAATGAAAAGAATGAGTGATGCCACCTGGCCAGTATGGTTTCAGTAGATGCAAAACTGGATACAAGCCAAAGGAGGGTGAAGGTGTCCTGGCCAAAACTTCCCCATTTTGCTTCTGCTGAAGCCTAGATCTAGGTGGAGAGAACATCTCTGAGATTAATATTATTGGGTAACCAGTTAATGTAAATAGATTTTCTAGTAATCCTAATTAAGAAGTGGTCCAAGCATGTTAAACAACGTTTTGGCTTTTATATTCCATTTTCTCAACACACATATAGGACACTGTAAAGACAAGCAGGATGTGATTATTCATATTATAAGAAAGGGAGGAAATAGCTATAGAAAAAATGTTGCATTAATCTTTTGTTGTAGCTTATTGTTGTTGTTGTCTATTTATGTTTTTAATCTTTTCCCTACCCACTTCACCTGTTTTGTTAGATATCCACCCTTTTGGACAAGGCACACAACTGTAACAACAAAATGGTTCTCCTTCCTTTGTTTCCTTCTGATAACCAGGCTGACAATTGGCATTACACACAGAGATAGGTTGTGACTGTTGGCAAGGTAACATGAAAAAGATCATCCTCAAAGATATGGGCTTGAAAAAAATAATGCTTGGGTTACAATATGGCATGCAGTGACATTTTTTAGTTTCTAAGTAGAAAGACTCTTGCTGAAACTTTTTTCAAGATGAAATAAAGCATGATTCTTTAATATTAAATAATCGATTTAACTGAGATTTCTACAGCTTGGGAAAAAGTGAGAATTTTGTGAGAGGGAGATAATCCTGTTTTAGAAAGTCCACTACATTATTATTAGCATCTCCAAATGGTGTTTTTCACATCATGAAAATTCTGATTTTGGAATTCCAAATTATCAATAGAGATAATTATAATTTATCCATAGTGTGCTGGAACATAAAACTACCTCTGGCCAACGTTGACCAAATAAAAACTTAAGGGTACTTGATTACATTTTTAAAATCATTTTCTTGAACTGGCTGCACATGGAAGGAAATCCAGAGAACTCTAATCAAGAACACATAACATTATTCAGAATAACTTTCTGAGGAAGGGAATGTATTTCAAACTAAGTTCAATCAATAAAAAAAATCAAGTAGCTGAAACATTTCAACACATGGTAATAAGATGGTTTTTTTACCTGGTTAAATCCACGATGCCATACTATCTTGTCTTCCTTAATGATATTTTTTTTTATGTGGAGGTGCCCATGGATCCATCTTTCCAACCTTCATTCCAGTGAAAGATTGATTTGGGAATGTGATCCAATTTATGATTTCAAATCCTGCAAGCAGAGATCCCTCTTGGTCAAAGGAAATTTGATCTCCAGCACTGTTGTTAAATCATAAAGTTTTCAGCAGATAAGAAAGCTGAAATGGGAAAACAAAAAGGCAAAAGTGATTGAGGTTTTGGTGGTTCCAATTCTGGATTCAGGGACATTTTAAAGGAGGTTCACCTGACACTAAAAAAGTCATTTCAGCATCACACAGAATTCCTTTATTTGTTAAACTTTCTTACATCATTACATTTCCAGTCATATTTTAAATTGCTTTATTTTGTGATTGGCTAACAGCTCTCAAAAGAAACCAGCATGGCTGCATAAAGAACTCTCTGATAAATTGAAAGATAAAAAGGACAAGTATAGAAAGTGGAAAGAGGGGCACATAACTAAGTCAGAACATCAGCAAATAGCCCGAGCCTGCAAAGATGAAGTGAGGAAAGCTAAGGCTCAAAATGAACTAAGGCTTGCGACCAAAGTCAAAAATAACAAAAAAAAAGCTTCTTTCAACATGTAAAAAACAAGAAAAAAGTGAAGGAAATGATTGGTCCATTAGTGGGTGAAAGTGGCAAGAAGGTGACAAGCAACAGGGAGAAAGCAGAACTATTTAACTCGTTTTTTGCATCTGTCTTTACACAAAGGGAAAAAACAGACCAACTTACCAAAAATAGTGCCATAAAAAACAGAATAGAAACGCAAGATAAGATGGGCAAGAAAATGGTAAGTGAGCACCTGTCCAGCCTAGACGAGTTCAAATCACCAGGACCAGATGGATTTCACCCCAGGGTTCTCAAGGAACTGGCAGATGTGATCTCAAAACCATTGAACTATATTTTTCAAAGATCCCGGAGCACTGGGGAACTACCGGAGGACTGGAAAAGAGCTGATGTAGTTCCCATCTTCAAAAAAGGAAAACAAATGGACCCAGGAAACTACAGACCTATCAGCCTGACCTCAACACCTGGGAAGATTCCAGAAAAGATAATCAAACAACGAATCAGCGAACACCTAGAGGCAAACAAAGTCATTACTAAAAGCCAACATGGGTTTGTCAAAAACAGATCATGCCAGACAAATCTTATTGCATTCTTTGACCAAGTGACAAAATTAGTGGACCAGAGGAATGCTGTGGATATAATTTACTTGGACTTCAGTAAGGCATTTGATAAAGTAGATCACAACCTACTACTTGATAAGATAGAAAAATGTGGGTTAGACAGCATCACCACCAGATGGATTCGTAGCTGGCTGACCGGCCGTACTCAGTGTGTGGTCCTCAATGGAACCGCATCTACATGGAGGGAAGTGTGTAGTGGGGTACCCCCAGGGCTCTATTCTGGGCCCAGTACTCTTCAACATCTTCATCAACGATTTGGACGAGGGGATAGATGGGGAACTCATCAAATTTGCAGACAACACCAATAACAGTTGATTTAACTGAGATTTATACAGGTTGGGGAAAAGTGTGAATCTTGTGAGAGGGAAATAATCCTGTTTCAGAAAGTCCACTACATTACTATCAGCATCTCCAAAAGATGTTTTTCATATGGTGGCAATTTTGATTTTGGTCTGAATGATTAGAAGAGAACTTTTAATGTGCTGCAAGTTAAGATGGATTTTGGCAAACAGGACCAAGGAAAAACTTAAGTGTTCTTGATTAAATTTTCTGAATCCTTTTCTTTAACTGGATGCATATAATGGGAAATCCAAATAATTCTGATCAGGGACATATGATATTCTTTGTAGAAGTGATATTCCTTTCTGTGGGAATTTCCAAACTAGGGAATTAATGGCATAAGGATCAATGAAAAAAAAATCATTAGTTGAAGACTATCTACATACTAATCAGATTTTACCTAGCTGCTTATAGCCCCTGTGCCATACTGTCTTCTTTTCCTTAATGATAAGCTGTTTGTGTGGAGATGTCCATAGATCCATTTTTTCAACTTTCACTTCAATGAAAGATTGATTTGGGAATGTGACCCAATTTAGGATATCAAATCCTGCAAGCAGAGAGCGAGACAGAAGTGATTGAGATTTTGCTGGATCCAGTTCTGGATTCAGGGACATTGGAAAGGACATCATTCATGTGACATCAAAAGTCATTTCAGCATTAAAACAGCATTCTTTTATTTGCTAAACCTTCTTATGCCACAAATGATTTTATTCAGTTGCTTTATCATGGTTCACTTCAGCTTTGAAACCAAAACATGAAAACTGGGGGGGGGGGAATGAAATGTACAATGAAATCCTATATTTTTAAACATACTATCTATAGTATAACATTTAATCTGCAATAGTCTTTATGTCTCATATCAAAGCTTCATATCACTGATTGATTTTCTTTGTTTGCTAGCTTGGTTTTTTAGTTTATAAAAATGAATTCAGTGCAGCAATTCAATTTTAACCAATCAGAATAAAATGTTGATTACATGTAAACCAAATATAGGTGCTTATTTATTATTCTGACCTGGGCTGTAGAGATTATGGGTCTGCAATGTCTCTCTTTTATCTGTTGCCTTGTGTCTGATGAGTGAGGAATAGATGGCATGTTAAGCATAAGCCACAGCATGAACTGCTGTGTAGATGTTACAGCTTTGGCCAGAGATCCTCATTGGAAAGACGTGCTTAAGAAGGGTCTCCAAATTTCCATCCCTGTACAGGCATCCCCATTCTTATGAGCAAACCTAGAATCCTGGAATGGACAGTAAAAGGCCTGAGCTCAGAAATCTCTGATGAAACCATCCCTTTCTGAATTCAAAAGGTTTCTGCACTGGAGAAATTGCTGGAATCCCTGGAAGGAACTGAAGGAAAGAACTAGAAGGAAAAAGCACAGTTGAATTCTAATAAATTCCAGTCATAATAAATAAATTTCCATGAGGGTTTTTAGCTCCATCCCAGCAGTCAGAAGCCAAGCACGGCCTTTGAGTTTTTCTGATGAAATCTTGATTATGTGTTCAATTTGAGAAGATTGCAGCCATTCCAAAGGATCATGGAACACATGTGCCCACTGAAAATCAGTCAGTGGCTTTGCTGTTCATGTTAAGCATTTGCTGCACATTTCATGTAATTTACTTCAGAAAATAAACTGAAAATGTAAATACCTTTGCAGAATTGATACTATTTTTTGAGTATTTTGGAATGATAACATTCATGAACTCTGTAAATGTATCCAATTCGCAACAAAGAATCCAATACAATTCCAGTTGAAATGCTGGAGTAATTTTATAATCCCTGATAAAGTACATTTGGAATCATCTGATAGTAGTAAAGCAGATGGTCCTTTTCAGATTCCAAGATTCCAGAACTATACATGAACTGAAAAGACAGTGAGATAAGAAATAATATGTTTTTCAAAGGGTAATGAAGGTCCACTATTTCAATAAACCATAGAAAGTGAGATTTGTTATAATTTGACAAGATAATTTTCTGACTGGTTTTTTTTATATTTATTACAATCTTGAGAGTTAGTATTACCAAAGCCCTTTGTACATGTAATATATTTTTATACCTGTTAAAAAATCCTTTTCTTGTTTTTCAGTTTCTTAATTTCCAGTTTCTATTAAATAACTTTTGTGCTCAAACATAGTTGACTAATTTTAAAATAAAAAAATGGTGAGTCATGTTTTAAATGGAAATATATTAATTCCTATTTTGCAGTAATGTAGAGAAATATGGTCCTCAGCAAAATAGAATGTTCAAGTATGTAACATGGAAATATTCTACGTGTAGCAAAACAAAATAAAAGAGTGCATTATTGGTATTAAAAATAGCTGCAGGACCTCCGGTTCCGGTCTGCAGTGAAGGCGGTCAAGCGAAGAGTTTGTTCTCTTCGCCAGCCGGTTTCCCCCCACCGGTAGACCCTGGACAGGGTCAAATGTCGCCCTGGAGGGGCAGCCACCGCTGAGGAGGACACTCATTGATGGCGGAGGGAGCGGCAGCTCCCTCTGCAGTCCGAGACAGATCCTTTGGGCCGACGGGGAAAAGATCAGCCATTAACATGGCCGATCATCTAGCTGCTCCAGCCAAAAGTCACAAGAACATCTAAGCGAAAAGAACCACCGTGGGTGATCCGGGCGAGACCTTCCCTTCCCTCTTGGTACCCTATTTACCTCCCTGTGAAAAGCTTCTGGAATTATTTCCCTATTTTAAGAAAGCGGCGTTCGGATATTTGGGAAAACAAGCCTTGAGAAAAATACTTAATTTTTATTGATTATTTGAGCTGTTGGAGTTCGGGGATCCTGAAAAAATCTTTACTGTGAAGATGGATTTTCTTTGTCTTTGCCTGCTTGTCTTTAATTTAAGCAGAAGCCTTTAGGGAGGTGGGTGGAGCGTTTTTTTCTCTCCCCCCCCCCTTCTGAACATTATTGCTTAGTTTAAAACTTTTTTTCTGCAGTCTGGGCAGCTTTTTGCAGCTTGAAGTTGCAACAAAGTATCAAGCCGAGACTTTCACTGCCTTTTGCTGGGTGTGTATTCAGACTAAACTTGGCGTGATGCCCAGACACTTGGCTCTATGCCCAGACATTCCTATCTGATTGAAACCAGCTGAAAGAAGGTTTCTTTTTTTTTTCCCTTTCTCCTATTAGTTTAGTTGGATTTTACAGTACAAATTATATATTTTAGACATATGGACTTTCTTACTTTTTGGGAATATTAATATAATAATTGACTTACAAGGCACCTTTTTTTATTACTACTCTGGATTATAAATTGGATATTTTATAATACTGACTTTGGTTTTTTCTGTTTTTTTCTTTTTGTTTGGCTTGACCTTTTGGCTTTGTTTTTATTTTTGTTTGGATGTTACATTTTATAATAGCTCTACTATAGAATCTTTATTGCTGTATTTATCTTCCAGGCTGAATTTTTAACAAAAAATTAAGATTATTTTATTATTGAAATGGAATTTTACCTACAACTTGGCTATGGACTCACACTAGAAAATTGTTTTGGAACTTAAAGATTTTATTACTATTTTGGATTACAAATTGGATATTTTTTTTTCATATCCACTTTGGTTTTGTTTGCTTTTTTCTTCCTGTCTGGCCTGACTTTTTTGATTTTTATTATTTCTTTTGGATGTTATACCTTATAATAATATCTATACTTTAGAATTTTTAGTGTTGTATCTACCTTCTAAGCTGAATCTTCAACAAAAAATTAAGACTATTCTACTATTGAAATGGAATTTTACCCACAGCTTGACTATGGACTTTTACTAGAAAATTTTTTGGAACTTAAAGAACAATTTAGAATGAATATGAAAGAGGATGCTCCAGAGTTAAAAATTGAATCTCAAACTTTGACTGACCAATTTATAGATCAAGGAACAACAGAGGAAGAACAAATCAACTCTAAAGAGGCCGGCATGTGACTACATCCACAACTTAATGAGACAGAGGAAATATATTTACAATCTATTGGTGATCGGATACTGGGAAGAATACATGAATTTAATGAACGTGTGAATGCTAGAATAAATGCTTTTATTAGAAAGCTTCAAACTGATTTTCAACTGACTACTTTACAATTCACACAACACCAGATGAGGAACCAAACAACATAGAGGAAGATATTACATCTCATATACAAGTTATGGAGAATCTCGATGACCAAAGGCGGATTCTAACTAAAACACCTACAATCCCAAAAGCAACAGGAACTTTCCAAATACGAGGCATTGAAAACGTTGACAACATGGATAAACAACGAATAACTACCATACTGAATAAGACTGATTATGTAGTGCAGACAACATTGGAAAAAAGAGAAGAGGACTACGATCAGATTCAACTGTGGAGAAATATGTATAATCAAATATTAAGATTTGATGAATTGGAGGCTCTTTTGTGGAAACCTGCTTGGCACAAAAAGAAAGCTAGAATTAGGTTGAAAAATGAGAGTCAAAATCTTACCTGATGGGTTAAAAAGGCTTTTAGAGATTTTGAGTGAGTTAATACTACTGAGATGAAAATTATTGATTTGACTATGGTTGGGATGTAATTTGATTATGGTTGGGAAATGTAATACGGAAAAGATGGTAAACAAAAAGTTAATAGATGAAGAAATAGAATATAGACCGGAAATGAAATAAGAAGGTGTCTAGTGAAATAATATGTTTTCTTTTTAAGGTATAATGATTTTGATAAGATTAAATTTTAGGTAAGGAGTTAAAAAGGGGTTTTAAAGGTATGGATTCATTTATAAAATATGTATTTGTAATAGAGTAGAATAAGAGATAGAATTTAATTGGGAGTATAAATAGAATGGTTGGAATAATATGTATATTTTAGAAACAATTTATATTTTACGAAATAAGGAAAATTGGATACCCGAAGTGTAAACTATATGTTTATTTAAGGCTAAATTGGAATATGATAATTGTAAGTTAGTTAAGCTTGAAAACAGGAATTGATCATAGGTGAAATATTATTGATAGGTTTTTTTTTTGCTTTGATTGACAAAATAGAATTAAATTAAAGAATTAATTTGAATTATATATGTATGATTATGTTTCTTACTTTTTTCCATGGAGTACCCTATCCCCACGATGAGTCTCACTTTGTTGTAAAACCAAAAAAATCAATAAAACTTGTTATAAAAAAAATAGCTGCAAATCACTAGCAGCAATTAATTTTAATTTTAACAGCAATCCTATTTTTTAAAGTGGTTATTTTATTAGGAAGGTATTTTAAAATCAGTCAAATGTATTCCAGCAAACAAGTTACTTAATCATTTGTAAACTTTGTTGATCACCAGTATATTCTAATGGAATTGTTCTGTAAGTGGAAATGAAATAAGTAAAAGCTAAGAACTACTGCTATAAACTCTCATGCAGTTTTTACCTTATTTTCTCTATAAAGACATCCTACCTGAGGAATCTTGTAAATGCCCAAAATATTGGGTTTCCAATGGGAACGTTCAGAAATTAGATCCTCAATAAGAGGGATCTAATGCCAGAAGAGTATTCTGGATACCACACTTGTAGTTGGGCACAAGGTTGTTTTTTGAACAGAGAAATTGTATTGCAGCACAATAAATCAACTTATAACTTAAATACCGATAATAAATATTGAATCACAGTATAATATTGGGTAATACTGTATGCTGGAGTTTTCATTGATTTCCTTTACAGCAAAAGCCAAAGCAAAGATGTGTTGATAATTATCTGTCACAGCACAGCAAAAATATGTGTGTTACATATTCACAGATATTTCCTTCATAATGTACTTTCTGCTTTCATTATAATCTTTTCTTGTTAATAAAAGTATTGTGAGATGTTGGTTAGAAAGAAAATTGTCATTTTATTATGCAGTATCTGAGTTCCTAATGTTTGACTAGCTGTTTCTTCCATTAAGAGCAATGTGACCAGCCTAACTTTGCTTAAATGGAGAAACAGAGGTATTTTTTTAATGATCACTGTTGGCATGATAAGGGACAAGATGAAAATATATAGTCTTGGGAACATAAGTGCAAATAAAATAGACTCCCTTCGTAAGCTTGTTGATAATAAACAGAAATCTGTTATGTGTAGACTTCCGGTTCCTGTGGCAGTGCCTGCGCTCAGGCAAAGAGTATGCTCTCTTTGCCGACCGGTTTCCCCCCGCCGGTAGACCCTGGACAGGGTCAAAAGTCGCCCCGGAGAGGCGACCACCGTAGAGGAGGGCACTCGCTGATTGCAGAGGGAGGGGCAACTCCCTCTGCGATCCGAGCAATCACCTTTGGGCCGACGGGGAAAAGATCGGCCAGTAACATGGCCGATCACTCAGCTGCTCTGGCCGAAAGTCACAGCAACATCTAAGCATAAAGACCCACCGTGGAAGATCCGGGTGAGACCTTTCTTTCCCTCTTGATATTTTATTCATTTCCCTGTGAAAAGCTCTTAGAAATTGCTTCCCCCCCTTGAGAAAGCAGCCTTTGATCACTTGGGGAAAGAGCTGTGGAAAAAGAAAAAAATGACTAATTTCTATTGTTTGTTTGAGCGGCTGGAATTCGGAGGACCCTGAGGAAAAAGGAGAAGAGAAGGATCTTTGCTGTGACTCTCTCTCTCTGCCTGCTTGTTTTCAGCTTAAGTGGAAACCTTTAGGGAGGGGGGTGGAGTGTTCTTCTTCTTCCCCCCCTTCTGAATAGTGCTATCTACTTTAAAAACAAAAAACAAAAACGCTACGGCTCCTGGGTGAATTTATGTGGATTGAGCCCAGACGCTTGCATTTCTTTTGGAACTTGTTTGAATTTCTGCCTGCTGTTTTTGACTTTATAATACAAAGTATACTCCCCTGAAAAATGGATCTGTTCGCTCTAGGATTACAATATAATAATTGAGACACCAGTTGCTATTATTTATTTGGATTATAAATTAGATATTCATAATATTGATTGGGACTTTTGCTGTCTTTATTTTTGTACTTGCTTTTTCCTATTTTTGTTTGGATTTTATATTTTATAAAATTGCAACTCAGCTTTTAAGTTGAAATTCTACTAAAAAAAACGAAGAATGGAATCCCACTCACAGCTTAACTATGGATTTATATTAGAAAAAATCTTGGAAACAAAGGAGGAATTAAAAAAACACTTTAGAATGCTTCGGAAAAGGGAAATCCCAGAGTTAAAAACTGAAATTCAACTTATTGGACATGATACACAACTAGGTCTACAACTTAACGATATGGAGGAAACACATTTACAATCTATTGAAGAGGAAGATACTACATCTTATACACAAATGACAGAGACTTTGGATGACCAAAGGCAGAGTTCAATTAAAACATCTATAATTTTAAAGGCAACAGGAATAGACTTTCAGATACGAGACGTTAAAAATGCTGACAAC